>CM023481.1:302530641-302741293 GCA_013339685.2 Hyalomma asiaticum
TGGGTCTATAGCCTAGGGGTGTATAACATAACAGTTATGACACTTGTTTTCTGACCATGAATTCCTGGGTTTAAATGCCGCCTCATCAAGAAAATTTATTTCGTTTTCGTTACGTAAGCTGCGTGACTCCTACCTCTCCTACAAACGATAGCGAACAACCAACGTACTGCCGCGCGATTTCTGGAGCACCCGGGGCACTGGCATAAACCATCATCTGATGGCTTAACGCTTTTTTTATACAGAAACATTAAGGAGCAAATGCGCATGAGGACCATATCTTCGTCCAGTTGCGAGAGCAGCTCTAACATTCCTTCTAGCCAGTTCAGTATCGTCCTGGCGAGTTTCCGTATCAAGCGCAGTATGTTTGGAATTTCCCTGAACCCCACCAAGATGATGGACACGTTGGGACAGAAGTGGCGCACTTCTAACCTCCCCGACATCAGGTTCTTTTCCAAAGAGTCTGGCTTTAGGCAAACGAGGATGAAGCCACTCCGACAGCGCCAGAAACCATAACCAGTACTCTAGACACTTGTACACTACTTCGGCGAGTTCTGGCACCACGTGAAGCGCGTTCGAATGATCGTTCTTGCTCCCCGTAACGGTTATATGAGCCCGTTGGTAATGAAGATGGCGCACGGCCTGCCTCTCAGACATCGCGACTTTCTTCGGAGAGCCCAGGTAGACGACGCTGAAGGACATGGCGATAACGTCTGTGTCCGTGAATAACACCGACCGCAACGTGTCGTCTAGGCACTTCTCCTTCGACTTTGCCAGTCCTGCCTTCGCGTGCAGAAGTACGGAAGGCCTTCTTGCTCCCTGCCAAAATAATCGGGACTTCAGGGCGGGAATGGCGCACTTTCGCAGCACGCCCCCCCTTTACTTCCATAGGGATGTTCTCCAGAGAGTCCGCAGAGATGATCCTGAAATACGTGGGGACGACATCTTTGCTCGGGTGCGACACCAACAGTAAACGGTACTCGAGCTGGTGTTTCGACTTGGCCAGTTCTAGCACCACGGCCCGATCGTTGTGAAGGCCCTTCTTCAACGCAAGGATCATGGGCACATTGAGGCTGAAATGACGCACGCCGCACGCCTATCCGACGCTGATCTTTACATATATGGAAGGAGCCGATGCTGAAGCACATGCGGATCCCGTGCGGTTCCGGTACGGCAGTGGCTGCAGCCGGTCGCAGTGCTCAATCCTCACAGCGTCCCGCGAAACCAGTTCGATTTGGACCTCGATGGCAGCGGCGTAGTTCTCGAATAACGGAGGCCTGCATAGAGGCTTACGGAAGCGGAGCAAGGTTGCGCACAACCGGCAAACGCATGCCTCGACGCCCTCGCCGTCTCCAATGATCACCAGGTCAGTCTGAAAGCCGAGATATGTAGTTTTTTACCTACAACAACTGGAACACAACCACGCGGACGATTCCGTTAGAGCTCCCTTCCTACTAGGTTCCTCTGGAACCAAGGTGCCCAGATTCTCTCAGTGTATTTTTTTTTTCTCCTCCAGCGAAACCCTCGAACATTCTTTCAAAAGTAATTCGCTAGCACAAGGTTCGCACGAACACTCGTGTATAGCGTACCCCAGTGCCCTTTCTGCTGTGAAAAAAGGTTATGCCGGCTCCGCAGCCATATCTACTAACTGTCATGGTTTACTTCCAAAGGCCGACCAGGTTAGTGTCGATTCACAGCTGCTCTGGGTGGTGCCACAACACGAAAACAACGAAGTTACGACACAACCATTGGGCTGGCACACCAGGTCATTTGGCCGTTCAGGTATACAGTTGTACTGCCCAGCTCTCAGGGTAACAAAAAAAGCGTCTTTTAATTTCCTGGAGGAGCACGCGCACGGGTATGGAGACGGGAGCCGGGAGCGCACATCCACCAAAATGACTAAGAGAATGGATAGAGAGAAGCTGCTCCAGCCCCCCCCCCTCCCCCCTCCCTCCCCCTGGATTATCACCGAGGACTGGAAAAGGTTTATTCCATATATCGCTAAATAAATTTAACCTTATGCGGCCTCTAGATGTGTACACTGCGGTCGCCTCTACACTGTCTAACACCTTGCGCACAACGTTCAGGATCTTGGTAGGGCATTCTATAGGTTAGACGAAGATATCGGCGCCCTTCTCTGAGGTGCGCCCTCCCTCAATCGCCACGTGTTCCTGCTTCGTCATGGCTGGACCTGGCGCACAAAGTAGCTAGATTGCGCAGTTCTTGTCCCACACAGTGATGCAGCGACGAGCACACTAGGGCAGAAGTGGTGCTCCTCTGGTCCTCCACGGCTCCAGGCTGTTCTCCAAGGAGTCGGGAGGGTCAATGCTGAAGCACATGTGGATTACAAACGGATACGACAGAGGCTTCGACCGGCCACAGTTCTCCAGCACCATTGTGTCTCACAAGATCACCTCCACCTTGACCTCGAAGACGGCGAAGTACTTATCGAAGAGGGATGGCACAAAGGCAATCGCAAGCCCGCCATTGCCGAGGACAATGAGAAGGCATGTCTTGGCGCCCACAGCACCTTAGACTATCAGGAGATTCTTGCTGACTGCATGCCATCTGTGGTCTTTCTCGCGTAAGAGCAGATACGGGTCGCTTTCTAGGGCGATCTTATTAATATTTATTCTGCCGCGTTCTCGTTCTCAGATACGTTCTCTTAAAAAAATTGAAAGCACACGGCAAACAATGAGCACTAAAGCGTAAAGTTCCAAAGCAGCCATTGATACCACGTCCAACTTTGTAAAACGAAGCGGTTTTTTTTTTTTTTTTACAGATTGATTGTTCTACTCTAGTATGCAGTTGCTCGACAACGCGAAGAGGACGAAATTATGAAGGGAAAAAAGGAATGCGAAGCGAAACAAAAAAAAAATCCACGCATATCCACGGAGTGAATGATGATGAGTGGGCGAAGCTCCGGAGGTTCATCGGTAAAAACCGTGAATCTTCCGTGAATCTTGCCCAGTACATCATCAAAGATGTGACAAACATTGTGTGTCGCCATCTAGCGCTCTCCTACCACACTAGAGCACGCAGCGAGCGCCTCCGCGCCATCTATTGATCAATTCACGTACTAGCTAAGCAGCACCGCAGCGCTCGGACGGACGGAAGGACGGACGGACAGACAGACAGACGGACGGACGGACGGACAGACAGACAGACAGACAGACAGACTCCCATACTACGCGTTCCCATACACCTAAACGAAGCGAGCATAGGCTGGGATTCGAGCGCATTATATGTAGACATACTAGCGCCATCTAATGAGCGCTTCAGAAACTACAGGTGGCTACAAACATCGAGGGAAGGACAAACCCACGCCCTAAGGAGCTGCGCCCCTAAAAGACATCCGCTGTTCTTGCAATTGAATTTTAGTTTGTTGCTAACGGTCGAGTAAATACAACGAGCATGACCGAAAAACAATATAATCGATAGTGAGTGAGCATGGTCAAGGCGGTACTTGGCACATTGAAAAAACACGCAAAAAATACTGCGGCATGCGATATCAAGACTGCCATACTAGAGAGCCAAGGGAAGTGTAACATTTATTTATTTATTTATTTATTTATTTATTTATTTATTTATCTCAAATAACCAAATGACCGTGTACACAAGGTTTTACGTGACGGTAGGGGAAAACAACTAGGATAGTTCTTAGAAAATGAAACTGCATGCTTTTCAATGGGCATGGCTGGGGTGAAGGGAGATGTTTGATTAGAGGTCAACGATAAAGCAGTGGAGCTATACGCCTTTCAAAATGAAGACATATACCTGTAAACATACGCATTTTTGCAGCAATCGCTCTATTTATGCAGGTATCCCTTAATTTCGCTTACGTCGAAAGTCTAAAGAGCGAAAATTCTGCATCCTCATGAAGCAACAATGGCTCACAGTTATGAGGGCGCGACAGGGGCTTAACTGCAGACGACTTGAATTGGAGCGTCTTCACGCATAAAAATCTGGTATGCTGGAAATTGTGGCATAAAAACCCAAATCACCATAAGCAGGAACTTGAAAAGGTGTTACGTTTGATTTGTTAATAGCGATAAGTGGTTTCCCAATCAACTACAAATATGGTTGCGGAAAACTAGCACGAGTTTCACACCAAAAATAAATTGTGGCACATATCTTAACAAGCCAAACATTTTGCTGCAACACACCAGGAGGTCTAAGGATTAGATCTAACCGCCTGTGTTCGAACTACAGCTAAATGCGAATAAACCAGGGGTTTTGTGGTTACTTTCCTAGAAACGCGGCTGGGTGGAACAAAATGGACACTGATAACCCAGCCATTGCGCTGCCACCTGTAGTTCCTTGACGTTACAGTTTGCTTCACCACGTATCAAGGCCGCGAATAAACTTTTCTAAGTTCGCTGGAGGCGCAGAATAGAAGAACCGAGAGTTGTGGGCAACCAGCGAATAAATTACAATGACAAAGACAGTGAATCGAAGGCATCTCCTGTAGCCTCCCGCGTGGATTCCCACAGGGAGCTAGCAGGGGTTTATTAGATATCGCGCGATAACGTCAATCTTCTGGGGCCTCTACACCTGTGTAAGGTGGCCCGCTTCACGGCGTCGTACACCTCGTGCACTCCATCCCGGGTCCTGGCACGGTATCCCAGATGAGCCGCCGTCATCGGCATCATTCGCAGCGGTGCGCCGCTGCTCCAACGCCACGTGCTGCTTCTTCGCCGTGGCCAGGTTTGGCACCGAAAGAATTAAGTCCGCACGGTCCTTGTTCCCCACCAGGATGGTGAACTGGCTGCGGCAGCAGTGGTGGAACTCCGGCCTCCATGACTCCGGGCTCTTCTCCAGCGAGTCCGGAGAGCCGATGCTGAAGCACGTCAAGAACACGTCCGAGTGCGACAGTACGTGGCTTCAACCGGTCGTAGCCCACCCGTTGCGCTGCGTCCCACGAGGCCAGCTCTACCTGCTTGCCTTCGCCCTTGGTGGTGGCGATGTTGTAGACGCCGATGGCGGTCTTCAACGACGAATCCTTACCGAAGACAAGGGGAGACGTCTCACCACCTTCACCGCCCGTGTTCATCACTGGAACCTTTCTGAACGCCGCCACACGTGTTACTGCTGCGGCGGAATTCGCAATCCGTGGCATCGAGGCTTCCGCGGGCGGTTTTCTTCTTCTACGTCTTCTAACGCGCAAGCGTCCTGATTTCAAAAGCAATCAACGAAGGCATGACTCACATTGAACACATGACTTCAACATCCTTAATGAACCGCACAGCTGTAAAAAAACGGCGCTGCGAGGGTTGTGTTTATGTTTTCCAATCACTTTCCTTCGAAAGGAGAGAGATGGGCAAATATTAGTAGATACAAAACCTGCTTTTTGTAACACAAAAAGATGAAGACGAAGCTTTGGGAAGGCAGGGAGGCCACAACATTACAAGAATGATGATAGTACAACCCCCTATAGTCATTAACGAAGCAAACGCACAAACAAACAAACAAACACACAAAACCATTCCTGCCTGTGATTTATGGAGGATCCACAGCAGTGCTTTGACCCATCATGCCGTCGTCACTAACTATTATATGTAACAGATTTTCATGCGCTACATCACGTATTTACGAAACCTAAGTTGGTTTACACGCAAAGGAGTTACCTACAAAAGAGAACTGCATCATGTAAGCGAATAACGTCAGCTCTTATGCAAACACCATGTTGATATAGTGGTTATAGCACGCGGCTGCAGATCCGCAGTGGGCCGGAAGGAATCGCGGCCGCGGCGGCTGCATTTCGATGGAACCGAAATTTTGAGGCTCGTGAGCCCTTTTCGATGTCACTGAAAACGTAAAAAAACCGCCCTAGGTGTAAATTTCGGGTGCACTCCGCTACATGCGCCTCACATAATCATATTGTGGTCTCGAGACGTAAAACACCAGAAATCACTATCTAATCTAAAAGCGCCACACGTGGTCTACACCATTTCACCTGCATATTTTGGGAGCGGAGAAGTATCGCGAAACGCGCTCAGAGATGTGGTCGACTGGTCTCTTAGCAACTGGAATGTAAAGCAGCTACAGCGCAGTGCTTGCTGCACCTGAAAAGCAAACATGAAAATGTGCACAACGTTGAAGCCTCTTTTGAGGTGGAGCCTTGTGAGTGTTGCTTTCGTCAGAAGCATCCTTCCGTGCATCACTTTCAGTGCGCTGTACTAGCCAGCCACATCATTCTTTTCAGATTTATTATTTATTTTTATTTGAAATACCTCAAGGAACCTTAACAAAGCGCTTTACGTGACTGGTAGGGGAGGGTAAATAGATTAGTTGTTTTTAGCAAATGTGACTGGACGGCTTTTGAAAGGGCATGATTGACGTAAAGAACAACGTTTGATTAGAGGTGCATGTAGGCGAGTGAAAAAGAGATGGCAGGGGGTTCCCATGGCTGATGCGTCGAGAGATGCGGTGAGCTAGACTGACCCCAGAACATAACTCTGTGCTGGGGCGTCTGTGAAAGTTCTGAAGACTTGCCAGACCTGCTTCTTCTTTTGCGTTAGTTACTTAAAGGGTAACTCCGGCAATTTTTCAGTGTCCACTAATCTCAGTAAAATTTCCAAAACAGATCCTCCTCGGTACTGTAGGAATATATGCGAAGTCAGGCGGCTGTATCATTTAGTTTTCATGTAAATGAATTTAAAATTTTTTAGCTGATCCTCACGCGGGCCACAATGTGTTTTTGACGTGATCACCTTCAGCGCTGCCTACTCAACCTATACCGGGCCGTCACAACCAAAACGGCCATAATTCAGCGTTCAAATCCTCGCTGTCAAGTTCAAAGGGATCGCATAACTCAATATATCCTCCGATGACCCTGCCACTGGCATCTCTATGGCACAATACTAGCTCCATATTTCTGATGATGGGAAGGTTGTGAGGTCATTGCACACACTGCACGAAGCGTTTGCCCGTTTGGGTTTCGGTTTGAACACGGCTTTCAGTTGTTTATTTAAAATTATTGGTGCGTTTCTGAGGAAACTGAACCACCCTAGCTATTACAGCGCCATTAGTACTATTGGAAGGCATTGATATCAAAACACGATGAAAAAACCGTCGGACATGCCCTTTAAGTGGAGTAGAATTAATCAGGAAATATTCATCTAACAGCACCGTTCACTACTCATTCACGGTTAGAGAGCGCTCAGGAGGATTCCAAACAGAAGAAGCATACTCTAATTTAGGCCGCATTCCTCTTTTGCAAGCTACAGGAGGATGAAACATACGAAACAGCAGCTGAGAACAAACGCAGACGGACGGCTCGAGTGGTGTTGCTCCGCCATACTCACAGACGAACACACAGTTAGTGTCATGCATTTTTTTCAATGAACAATTAGAGCTTCCACGTTATATTCGCTAAAAAAAAAAAAGCGGGAGACCGACTCGTACATGGTATGGCCGCTCGAACCAAAGCGAATTGTATCCACGAGTGTCCGTTCCTACTTAGTTGACCTCTTCTTCCACGCCACTAATCCCCGCCACGGTGGTCTAGCGGCTATCGTGCCCGGCTGCTGATACGAACGTCACGGGATCGAATCGCGATCTCGATGGAAGCGAAAGGTTGAAACCCGTGTGCTACCCGATGTCTGTGCACGTTAAAGAACCCCAGGTGGTCAAATCTTCCGGAGCCCTCCACTACGGCGTCTCTCATAATCACACCTCATTTTGGGACGCAAAACCCCAGGAATTAATCAATCTACACCAACAAAACAGGCGAATAAAATCAAATTTATGAACATTTACAGTAATTTTTCCGAAAGCCGCCATAGTTTTAGCTAACGCTTTACTTTCAGGGCGCTGAAAAGGCTTGAGGCCCTGGAACGGGCTTGCCTGCAGACGAGTTGTATCCGAGTACACCAACGCATAAACAAGTAGTATCGTGTAAATAGTGACATAACAAGCCAAACCAACAAAACCTGGAAATATAAAAGGTATTGTGTGATGCCGATAGCGGGTTTGCCAATGACGTACATACATACCTGTGCAAAAACAGACCAGTTTCCCTCCAATAATAAATTCTACTACTTCGACTTTACGCGCCATAACCACGACGATATGCTGTAGCGAGTTTTAGAGGAACTCAACGGATTGAATGTAAACGCCTGTCATCAACCCACACCAAAGTGCAGACAATTAAGGGGTTTTTCGTTGACTTTCCGAGAAATGCTCCTGGATCGGTCAGAATAGACACCAACAAACTGGCCATTGGTCTGCCACCTGGAGTTGGTTGACATTATTGTGTTCTTCACCACTAATAAAGGCAGCGAATTAACATTCCAAAAGTTCGCTAGACGGGCAGATCAGAAGTACTGAGAGTTCGCTAGCACCGCAAGCAAACCAAAATGACCAAGACAGTGAATCGAAGGCATCTCCTGTAGCCTCCCGTGCGGCTTCACACAGGGGGCTCAGAGAGGTTTAATCGATATTGCAAAATAAAGTCAATCTTCTTCGGCCTCTAAACCTGCCTAAGGTGGCCGGCGCTGCGGTATCATACACCTCGCTCACGCTGTCCTTAGTCTTCGAAGGACATTCCAGGCGAGTTGGACGTGTCGGCATCTTCCGGCATGGTGCGAGTCCTTCCTCTGTCGCCACGTGCTCTTCCTTAGTCGTGCCCAGATGTGGCACAGAGAGCAGGAAGCTCGGACGGTTCTTGTTCACCACCAGGATGCTGGACAGGCTGCGGCAGCAGTGGTGCAACTGGGGCCTGGCCGACTCCGGGCTCTTCTCCAGGAAGTCCGGAGAGTCGATGCTGAAGCACATCAAGATCACGTCCGAGTGCGACAGTACGTGGCTTCAACCGGTCGTAGTCCACCCGTTGCGCTGCGTCCCACGAGGCCAGCTCTACCTGCTTGCCTTCGCCCTCGGTGGTGGCGATGTTGTAGACGCCGATGGCGGTCGTCGAAGACGAATCCTTGCTGAATACGACAAGGGGAGACGTCTTCCCATCTTCATCGCCCGTGATGATCAGTGGAACCTTTCTGATCGCCGCCATACGTGTCACTGCTGCGGTGGAATTCGCAACGCGTGGCGCCGATGCTTCTGCAGGCGGTTTTCTTCTTTTATGTCTTCTGACGTGCAAGCGTCCTTTTTTCAAGAGCAATCCACGAGCGCGTGAGTCAAATTGAAAAAGTGAGTTCAACATCCTTAAGGAACCACTCAGCCGTAAAAAAAACGGCGCTACGAGGCTTGTGTTTTATTTTTGCCAATCATGTTCCTTTTAAAGGAGAGAGATGGGCAAATATCAGCAGATACATGACTGCTTTTTGTAGCACGAGAAGATGAAGACGAAGTTTTGGGAAGGCAGAGAGGCCACAACAAACACTACAATGATGATAGTACGACCCCCTATAGTCATTAACGAAGCAAACAAGCAAACAAACAAACAAAACCATTCCTGCCTGCGATTTATGGAGGATCCACAGCAGTGCTTAGACACATCGTGCCGTCGTCACCAACTATTACGTGCAACATATTTTCATGCGCTGCATGACGCACTTACGAAACCTAAGCTGGTTTACTCGCAAAGGAGTTACCTACTAAAGAGCACTGCATCATATAAGCTAATAACGTGAGCTCATATGGAAACA
Source organism: Hyalomma asiaticum (assembly GCA_013339685.2). Classification (NCBI taxonomy): domain Eukaryota; kingdom Metazoa; phylum Arthropoda; class Arachnida; order Ixodida; family Ixodidae; genus Hyalomma; species Hyalomma asiaticum. The sequence continues at coordinate 302,540,244 of CM023481.1, forward strand.
CCATGTTGATATACTGGTTATGGCACTCGGCTGCAGATCCGGTGGTGGCCGGAGGGAATCACGGCCGCGGCGGCTGCATTTCTATGGAGCCGAATTTTTGAGGCTCGTGAGCACTTTTCGATGTCACTGAACGTTAAAAAACCGCCCTAGGTGTAATTTTCGAATGCACTCCGCGACACAGCCTCACATAATCATATCGCGGTCTCCAGACGTAAAACACCAGAAATTACTATCTAATTTAAAAGCGCCACACGTAGTCTACATCATTTCACCTGCATATTTTGGGAGCGGCCAAGTATCGCCAAACGCGCTCAGAGATGTGGTCGACTGATCTCTTAGCAACTGTAATGTATAGCAGCTACAGGACAGTACTTGCTGCACATCAAAAGCAAACATCAAAATGCGCACAATGTTGAAGCCTCTTTTGAGGTGGCGCCTTGTGAGTGTTGCTTTCGTCAGAAGCATCTTTCCGTGCATCACTTTCACTGCGCTGTACAAGGCAACCAGATCATCCTCTTGAGATTATTATTATTTATTTATTTTATTTGAAGTACCTCAAAGAACCTCAACACAGCGCTCTGTGTGACTGGACGGCTTTCAGATGTCCATGATTGACGTGAAGAAAAACGTTTGATTTGAGGTGCGTGTTGGCTAGTGAAAAAAAGACGGCGGGGGGTTCCCATGGCTGATGCGTCGAGAGATTCGGTGAGCTAGACTGACCCCAGAACAGAACTCAGGGCCCGGGGCGTGTGTGAAAGTTGCCGGCGGCAACTCCGGCAGTTTTTCAGTGTCCCCTCTTCTCAGTAAAATTTCCAAAGCCAGGCGGCTGTAAGTCACTTACTTTCCAGGTAAATGAATTTTAAATTTCTTTAGCTGATCCTCACGCGGGCCACACTGTGTTTTTGACGTCATCACCTTCAGCACTGCCTACCCGACCTAGCGGGCCGTCAAAAGCAAAAGAGCGATAATTCAGCGGTCAAATCGTCGCTGTCAAGTTCAAAGGGATCGCATAACTCAATATATCGTCGGATGACCTCGTCACTGGCATTTCTATGGCACCAGCTCCATATTTCTGATGATGGGGAGGATGTGACGTCATTGCACACACTGCACGAAGCGTTTGCCCGTTTGGTATTTCGGTTTGAGCACGGCTTTCAGTTGTTTATTAAAAATTATTGGTGGGTTTCTGAGGAAACTGAACCACCATAGGTGTTACAGCGCCATGAGTACCACTGGAAGGCACTGATATCAGAACACGATATGACGAGTAGCCTAGCAGCGCAAGCAAACCAAAATGACATAGACAGTGAATCGAAGGCATCTCCTGTAGCCTCCCGTGCGGCTTCACACAGGGGGCTCACAGAGCTTTAATCGATATCGCAAAATAAAGTCAATCTTCTTCGGCCTCTAAACCTGCGTAAGGTGGCCGGCTTCGCGGTATCATACACCTCGCTCACGCTGTCCTTGGTCTTCGAAGGACATTCCAGGCGAGTACGGAGGTGTCGGCATCTTTCGGCATGGTGCGCGTCCTCCCTCGTTGGGCGCGATGTGGTCCTTCGTCGTCGTGCCCGGGTGTGGCAGAGAGCAGGAAGTTCGGACGGTCCTTGTTCCCCACCAGGATGCTGGACAGGCTGCGGCAGCAGTGGTGCAACTGGGTCCTCCCTGACTCCGGGCTCTTCTCTGAGGAGTCAGGAGAGTCGATGCTGAAGCACATCAAGATCACGCCCGGATGCGACAGTGGCGCTGCGTCGCACGAGGCCAGCTTTATCTGGCAGCCGTCGGCATTGGTGTCGGCGACGTAGTTGACGCCGACGGTGGTCGCCGAAGACGAATCGTTGCTGAAGGCAATCAGGGGAGACGCCTTACCGCCTTCAGCACCTCTGATGCTCAGCAGAATTTTTCTGATTGCCGCCATACTTGACACTGCTGCGGAGGGATCCGAAACGCGTTGCTTCTGCAGGCGGTTCTCTACTTCTACGTCTTCTACTGTGCCATCTTCTTTTTTCAAAGACTATTCACGAGCCTGCGAGTCGCGTTGAAGAGATGGGTATAACATGTCGAAACAACCACACGCCTGTAAAAATCGCCAACCGCAAAAGTTTTGCATTATATATACGAATTACGGTCCTTTAGGAAAAATGGCCAGAAATCCGATTGTAGAGGCATAGCTCCTTTCTGTAGCAAGGCAATATGAAGATGAAGTTTGGAACGACAATAATGACCGAAAGCTCATCATCATCATCATCAATAATAATAATAATGGCAGTACGATCCCCCCTATAGCAAGTAATTTAAACAAATATATATCATAGGCCCATCCACTACGCGAAGATGGTCGGACAGTAAAGGTGTGGCACATCCTACCAGCCAACTATAGGCTACACACGCACTCAATAAATCGGTACCCGAAGCAGGGAAAGTCCAAGTCATTCATATGGTTCAGGGCATATTCGCATCTCGTAAGTGTAGTGCGCAGCGTAGTGTAAGGTTGCCTTCTGAGCGCGGGGGACCCTGGTTCGATCTCGGGATCGGCTCACAATCGGTGGTCTATGCCTCCATGCAAGCACCCCTTGGCGCTCAGGAATACGTGTAACTTTGCCCATAGCAGCATGTCAAGCTTCAAGACGAGTGTGTGCTTCCTCTTATCTACATGACCCTCTTCACGCAGCCAGGTGCCTTGCCTCGGTTTATTACAACTGATGAGAGTTGCTAAGGAAAATGCGAATAAAGCTTTTATTTTGCACCGAAGGCACCACTAGGTTTATGCCTTCGTGGTAATTCTAAAATATTTAAAATTACTTAATTCAATCGCTAACCTATAATGCTTCTTCACTTCTTAATAAGCAAGAAAAAAGGCATTGGTATTGATCCTGGACGTCACGGCCGTTTTTCAGCGCAGGGGATGCGCTATCCTCCTTTAATATAGATATGTATTTAACTATTTGACAACTCTATGTAATTATAAATGTTAAACACGACCTTATATATTGTGCAGTATGTGTTTATGTACTTTATTGTACGCTAACTGTTGCGCTGTGATTAATGACCTTGAGGCACATTTAGACTTTGCAAGAGCTTTTCGCCTAAAGGACCACTAGCAAATTGAAACTTTTTGGAAATAGAGCTACGATTCTGAAATCGAGCGCGCCTAGACAGTGTTTTGCTACAAAGTGTTCTGCGTTACAATGGTGGGCAACGCATTAATATATATCCCATAAATCCACTTTTTTCAGGCGTGGGTCTATAGCCTAAGGGTGTACAAGATAGGAGTTATGACAATTGTTCTCTGACCGTGATTTCCTGGGTTTAAATCCGGCCACGTCAAAAAATTTATTACGTTTTCCTTACCTAAGCTGCGTGACTCCTACTATCGCTACAAAAAAAAAAAAAAAACACTAACCAAAATACTTAGGTGCGCCCTCCCACAATCGTCACATGTTCCTGCTTCGTCATGGCCGGATCTCGCGCACAAAGCACTTAGATTGCGCGGTTCTTGTCCCAAACAATGATGACAGCGACGAGCGCACTGGGGTAGAAGTGGTGCTCCTCTGGTCTCGACGACTCCAGGCTGTTCTCCAAGGAGTCGGGAGGGTCGATGCTGAAGCACATGTGGATTACGTCCGAGTACGACAGAGGCTTCCACCTGCCACAGTTCTCCAGCACCGTGGTGTCTCACAAGGTCGCCTCCTCCTTGACCTCGAAGATGGCGACGTACTTATCCATGAGGGATGGCACAAAGGCAATCGCAAGCCCGCCATCGCCGAGGACGATTAGAAGCCATGTCCCGCCGTCCACAGCACCTCCGACTATCACAAGATTGTTGCTGATGGCAGCAATCTGTGGTCTTTCTCGCGTAAGAGCAGATACGAGTCGCTTTCCAGGGCGATCTTATTATTATTATTTACTCTGCCGCGTTCTCCTTCTCAGTTGGGTTGTCTTAAAGAAATTGAAAGCATACGGCCCAGAATGAGCGCTTATCCTTAACGTTCCAAAGCAGCCAGGCATAACGAAAAACACTATTCCATTGGTACCACGTTCAACCTTGTTAAATGGGGCGTGCTTTATCTTTTTTTTTTTTTTTACTGATTGACTGTTCTATTCGGGCAAGCAGTTGGTCGACAACGCGAAGAGGACTAAATTACAAAGGGACAAAAGGAATGCGAAGGGAAACAAAAGGACATGCGCTGTTCTTGCAATTGTTTTGTTGCTAGCGGTCGAGTAAGTACAACAAGCATGGACAAAAGCAATATAATCGATAGTGAGAGAAAATGGTCAAGGCGGTAGTTGGTACATTGAAAAAACACCCAAGAAATACTGAGGTATGCGATATCAAGATTGCCATACTAGAGAGCAAAGAGATCTGTAATATTTATTTATTTATTTATTTATTTATTTATTTATTTATTTATTTATTTATTTATTTATTTATTTATTTATTTATTTATTTATTTATTTATTTAAAATAACCAAATGCCTGTGTACACAAGGTTTTATGTGATGGTAGGGGAAAACAAATATGATAGTTCTCTTTAGAAAGTGAAACTGCACGGCTTTTCAATGGGCATGGCCGTGTTGAAGGGCGATGTTTGATTCCAGGTTAACGATAAGGCTATGGTGCTATACGCGTTTGAAAATGAAAACCTATACCTGTAAACCTACGCATTTTTGCAGCAATCGCTCTATTTTTGTAGTTATCCCTTAATTTCACTTACGTCGAAAGTCTAAAGCGCGAACATATTGCATGCTCATGAAGGAACAATGGCTCACAGTTATGAGGGCGCGACAGGGGCTTCACTGCAGACGAGTCGTATGCGATCGTTTTAACGCATAAAAACCTGGTCTGCTGGAAATTGCGGCATATAAACCCAAATCAACATAAGCAGGAACTTGAAAAAGCATTACGTTTGTTTGGTTAATAGAGATAAGTGGTTTCCCAATGAAATGTAAACATTGCTGCGGAAAAATAGACGAGTCGCACATCAAAAATAAATTCTGCCACATATCTTCACGCCCAAACATTTTGCTGAAACACACTCAGGAGGTCCAAGGAATAAATGTAACCGCCTGTGTTCAACCTACAGCTAAATGCGAATAAACGAGGGATTTTGCGGTTACTTTCCTAGAAACGCGGCTGGATCGGTTAAAATGGACACCGATAACCCGGTCATTGCGGTGCCACCTGTAGTTCCTTGACGTTACAGTGTGCATAACCACCTATCAAGGCCGCGAATAAACATTCCTAAAATACGCTGGAGGCGCAGAATAGAAGAACCGAGAGTTGTGGGCAGATAGCGCATTAATTAAAATAACGAATACAGTGAATCGAAGGCATCTCCTGTAGCCTCCCGTGTAGCTTACCACAGAGAGGTCGCAGGGGTTTATTCGATATCGCAAGATAAAGTAACCCTTCTGGGCCCTCTAAACCTCTGTAAGGTGGCCCCCTTCGCGGTGTCGTACACCTCGTGCACTCCATCCCGGGTCCTCGCACGGTATCCCAGGTGAGCCGCAGTCATCGGCATCATTCGCAGCGGTGCGCCGTTCCTTCAACGTCACGTGCTGCTTCTTCGCCGTGGCTGTGTCTGGACCCGTAAGGATTAAGTCGGGACGATTTTTGTTCCACACCAGGATGGTGGACTGGCTCCGGCAGCAGTGGTGGAACTCCGGCCTCCACGACTCCGGGCTCTTCTCCAGCGAGTCCGGAGAGCCGATGCTGAAGCACATCGAGATCACGTCCGACTGCGAGAGTACGTGGCGTCAACCGGTCGTAGTCCACCCTTTGCGCTGCGTCCCACGAGGCCAGCTCTACCTGCTTGCCTTCGCCCTCGGTAGTGGCGATGTTGTAGACGCCGATGGCGGTCGTCGAAGACGAATACTTGCTGAAGACGACAAGGGGAAACGTCTCACCACCTTCACCGCCCGTCATGATCAGTGGAACCATTCTGATCGCCGCCATACGTTTCACTACTGCGGTGGAATTCGCAATGCGTGGCATCGAGGCCGCTGCAGGCGGTTTTCTTCTTCTACGTCTTCTAACGTGCAAGCGTCCTTTTTTCAAAAGCAATCCACGAGCGTATAAGTAACATTGAACAAATGACTTCAACATCCTTAATGAACCGCACAGCTGTAAAAAAACGGCGCTGCGAAGGTTGTGTTTATTTTTCTCAATCACGTTCCTTCGAAAGGAGAGAATTGGGCAAATATTAGTAGATACTAAACTGCTTTTTGTAACACAAAAAGATGAATACGAAGTTTTGGGAAGGCAGAGAGGCCACAAGAATTACAAGAATGATGATAGTACGACCCCCTAGAGTCATTAACAAACAAACAAACAAACAAACAAGCAAACAAAATCATTCCTGCCTGTGATTTATGGAGGATCCTCAGCAGTGCTTTCACCCACCATGCCGTCGTCACCAACTATTACATGCAACAGATTTTCATTCGCTACATCACGTACTTACGAAACCTACGGTGGTTTACACGCAAAGGAGTTACCTACTAAAGAGAACTGCATCATGTAAGCGAAAAACGTGAGCTCTTAAGGAAACACCATGTTGATATAGTGGTTGTGGCACTCGACAGCAGATCCGGAGTTGGCCGGACCGAAAAAAGCGGGATACCGACTCGTACATGGTATGGCCGCTCGAACCACATCGTATTCTATCCACGAGCGTCCCTTGTTACTTAGTTGACCTCTTCTTCTACACCACTAATCCCCGCCACGGTGGCCTAGTGGCTATCGTACTCGGCTGCTGATACGATGATCACGGGATCGATTCGCGATTTCGATGGAGGCGAAAGGTTGAAACCCGTGTACCACCCGATGTCTGTGCACGTTAAAGAACCCCAGGTGGTCAAAACTTCCAGGAGCCCTCCATTACGCGCGACTCTAAAAATCACATCTGGTTTTCGGACGTAAAACCCCATGAATTAAGCAATCTACACCAATAAAACAGAATAAAATCAAATTTAGGAACCTTTTCAGTAATTTTTTCGATAGCTGCAATAGCTTTAGCTATCGCTTTACTTCGAGGGCGCTGCAAGGGCTTGAGGCCGTGGAACGGGCTTCCCTGCAGACGAGTTGTATCCGAGTACACCAACGCATAAACAAGTAGTATCCTGTAAATAGTGACATACCAAGCCAAACACACAAAACCTGGAAATATAAAAGGTATTGTGTGATGCCGATAGCAGGTTTGCCGATGACGTACATATATACCTGTGCAAAAACAGACCAGTTTCCCTCCAATAATAAAATCTAGTACTTCGCCTCAACGCATAATAACCACGACGATTTGCTGTAGCGAGTTTTAGAAGAGGTCAACGGATTCAATGTAAACGCCTGTCTTCAACCCACACCAAAGTGCAGACAATTAAGAGGTTTTTCGTTGACTTTCCGAGAAATGCGCCTGGATCGGTCAGAATAGACACCGACAACCTGGCCATTGGGCTGCCACCTGTAGTTGGTTGACGTTAGAGTGTTCTTCACCACCAATCAAGGCAGCGAATAAACACTCCTAAAGGTCGCTGGACGCGTAGATCAGAAGTACCAAGAGTTGCTAGCAGCGCAAACCAAAATGACAAAGACAGTGAATCGAAGGCATCTCCTGTAGACTCCCGTGTCGTTTTTCACAGGGGGCTCAGAGAGGTTTAATCAATATCGCAAAATAAACCTAGTCTTCTCCGGCCTCTAAACCTGCGCAAGGTGGCCGGCGCTGCGGTATCATACACCTCGCTAACTCTGTCCCGGGTCTTCGCAGGGCATTCCAGGCGAGTTGGATGTGTCGGCATGTTCCGCCACGGTGCGCGTCCTTCCTCGGCCGCCACGTGTTCCTTCTTCGTCGTGCCCGGGTGTGGCAAAGAGACCAGGAAGTTGGGGCAGTCCTTGTTCCCTGCCAGGATGATGGACAGGCTGCGGCAGCAGTGGTGTAATTCCGGCCTCCCTGACTCCGGGCTCTTCTCCAGGGAGGCCGGAGAGTCGATGCTGAAGCACATCAAGATCACGTCCGAGTGCGACAGTACGTGGCTTCAACCGGTCGTAATACACCCGTTGCGCTGCGTCCCACGAGGCCAGCTCTGCCTGCTTGCCTTCGCCCTCTCTGGTGGCGATGCTGTAGACGCCGATGGAGGTCGTCGAAGACGAATCCTTGCTGAAGACGACAAGGGGAGACGTCTTCCCATCTTCACCGCCCGTGATGATCAGTGGAACCTTTCTGATCGCCGCCATACGTGTCACTCCTGCGGTGGAATTCGCAATGCGTGGCATCGAGGCTTCTGCAGGCGGTTTTCTTCTTCTACGTCTTCTAATGTGCAAGCGTCCTTTTTTCAAAAGCAATCCACGAGCGCATGAGTCAAATTGAAAAAGTGAGTTCAACATCCTTAAGGAACCACTCAGCCGTAAAAAACGGCGCTACGAGGGTTGTGTTTTCTTTTTTTGTTTTGGCCAATCATGTTCCTTTTAAAGGAGATAGATGGGCAAATATATGAGAAAATACATGACTGCTTTTTGTAGCACGAGGAGATGAAGACGAAGTTTTGGGAAGGCAGAGAGCCCACAACAATCACTACAATGATGACAGTACGACCCCCTAGAGTCATTAACGAAGCAAACAAGCAAACAAACAAACAAACAAACAAACAAAACCATTCCTGCCTGTGATTTATGGAGGATCCACAGCAGTGCTTAGACCCATCATGCCGTCATCACCAAATATTACATGCAACACATTTTCATGCGCTACATCACGTACTTACGAAACCTAAGCTGGTTTATTCGCAAAGGAGTTACCTACTAAAGAGCACTTCATCATGTAAGCCAATAACGTGTGCTCTTATGGAAACACCATGTTGATATAATGGTTATGGCACTCGGCTGCAGATCCAGTGGTGGCCGGAGCGAATCTCGCCCGTGGCGGCTGCATTTCGATTGAGACGAAATTTTGAGGCTCGTGAGTACTTTTCGATGTCACTGAACGTAAAAAAACCGCCCTAGGTGTTAATTTCGGGTGCACTCCGCTACAGCGCCTCACATAATCATATCGTTGTCTCGAGACGTAAAACACCAGAAATCCCTATCTAATCTAAAAGCGCCACACGTAGTCTACACCATTTCACCTGCATATTTGGGGAGCGGACACGTATCGCGAAACACGCACGAAGATGTGGTCGAATGGTCTCTAAGCAACTCTAATGTATAGCAGCTACAGGACAGTACTTGCTGCACCTCAAAAGCAAACATAAAAATGTGCACAATGTTGAAGCCTATTTTGAGGTGGAGACTTGCGAGTGTTGCTTTCGTCAGAGGCATCTTTCCGTGCATCACTTTCACTGCGCTGTACAAGGCAACCAGAGCATTCTCTTGAGATTATTTATTTATTTATTTATTTTTATTTGAAATACCTCAAAGAATCTCAACACAGCGCTCTGTGTGACTGGACGGCTTTCCAATGGGCATGATTGACGTGAAGAAGAACGTTTGATTTGAGGTGCGTGTTGGCTAGTGAAAAAAAGACGGCGGGGGTTTGCCATGGCTGATGCGTCGAGAGATGCGGTCAGCTAGACTGACCCCAGAACATAACTCAGGGCCCGAGCCGTGTATGAGAGTTTTGAAGACTTGCTAGACCTGCTTTTTATTTTGCGTAAGTTACTTAAAGGGCAACTCCGGCAATTTTTCAGTGTCCACTCTTCTTAGTAAAATAGACGAGTTTCACACCAAAAATAAATTGTGGCACATATCTTAACACGCCAAACATTTTGCTGCAACACACTCAGGACTTCTAAGGATTAAATGTAACCGCCTGTGTTCGACCTGCAGCTAAATGCGAATAAACGAGGGGTTTTGCGGTTACCTTACTAGAAACGCGGCTGGATCGAACAAAATGGACACTGATAACCCAGCCATTGCGCTGTTCCTGTAGTTCCTTGACGTTACAGTGTGCTTAACCACCTATCAAGGCCGCGAATAAACATTCCTAAAATACGCTGGAGGCGCAGAATAGAAGTACCGAGAGTTGTGGGCAGATAGCGCATTAATTAAAATAACGAATACAGTGAATCGAAGGCATCTCCTGTAGCCTCCCGCGTGGATTCCCACAAGGAGCTAACAGGGGTTTATTACATATCGCGAGATAACATCAATCTTCTGGGGCCTCTAAACCTCTGTAAGGTGGCCCCCTTCGCGGTGTCGTACACCTCGTGCACTCCATCCCGGGTCCTCGCACGGTATCCCAGGTGAGCCGCAGTCATCGGCATCATTCGCAGCGGTGCGCCGTTCCTTCAACGTCACGTGCAGCTTCTTCGCCGTGGCTGTGTCTGGCACCGTAAGGATTAAGTCGGGACGGTCCTTGTTCCCCACCAGGATGGTGGACTGGCTGCGGCAGCAGTGGTGCAACTGGGGCCTCGCCGACTCCGGGCTCTTCTCCAGGGAGTCCGGAGAGCCGATGCTGAAGCACATCAAGATCACGTCCGAGTACGACAGTACGTGGCTTCAACCGGTCGTAGTCCGCCCGTTCCGCTGCTTCCCACGAGGCCAGCTCTACCTGCTTGCCTTCGCCCTCGGTAGTGGCGATGTTGTAGACGCCGATGGCGGTCGTCGAAGACGAATATTTGCTGAAGACGATAAGGGCAGGCGTCTCACCACCTTCACCGCCCGTGATGATCACTGGAACCTTTGTGATCACTGCCATACGTGTCACTGCTGCGGTGGAATACGCAATGCGTGGCATCGAGGCTGCTGCAGGCGGTTTTCTTCTTCTACGTCTTCTAACGTGCAAGCGTCCTTTTTTCAAAAGCAATACACGAGCGTATAAGTAACATTGAACAAATGACTTCAACATCCTTAATGAACCGCACAGCTGTGAAAAAACGGCGCTGCTAAGGTTGTGTTTATTTGTTTCAATCACGTTCCTTCGAAAGGAGAGAGATGGGCAAATATTAGTAGATACTAAACTGCTTTTTGTAACACAAAACGATGAATACGAAGTTTTGGGAAGGCAGAGAGGCCACAACGGCCCCAAGAATGGTGATAGCACGACCACCTTATAGTCATTGATCAAAGCAAGCAAGCAAGCAAGCGAGCAAGCAAGCAAACAAACAAATAAATGAGAAAGAGGATTCGTGCCTGTGATTTATGGAGGATCCACAGCGGTGCTTTGGCCCATCATGCCACCGTCACCAACTATTATATGCACCAGCTTTTCATTTATTACGTCACGTACTTGCGAAACATAAGCTCGATTGCTCGAAAACCATTTAGCTGCTTGTAGCGTCGCGCGTGGGCCGTTCGTGTCGGTGATCAAGTTTGGCTTACTGATGGAGGCACGACTCCGAGTAGTTGAAAATGAAAACTTAACATTTATTTACATTTCAACTATCGGCACAGCGAACTCGGGCACTGAGACCCTGGCTGTCCGATCTCCGTCTCTCGTCTCCCTCTCTTTTTTTCATCCGTCGCAGCCTTCTACTCCATCTCCCAGGGCCATTCCAAGACAGGAGGGGCGGCCGGGCGGAGGCGAGGCTCCCTCGGAGCCGCAGCACAGCAGGGGTCGAAGCGTGCGTGCCAGGTTGTCCTCCCCCAAGTCGACAACAGGTATCTTTTCGGTGGGCCAGAAAGTCGACTCATCCTCGTTACGCGCCGCCTCCTAACGACACCAAGGTGGTTTCGGGGCCAGAGAGTCCACTCATCCTCGTTACGCGCCGTCTCCTAACGACACCAAGGTGGTTTCGGGCTGGGTCGTCGCGACCTTGGGCGAGAAAGGAACACGTGCTCCCCATAAGGTCATCTCGCAGCCCCGATGCCCGCGGCTATGGCGCGCTTCACCGACGCCCTAATCTTGAAACGCAACAAACTCCTCCGCCGCCGGGAGATCCGACCTAAGGGTGGCCAGCTGTCTGGTCGCCCCAAGCGTCGAGGTGCTTTCTTGGTGCGATGAATGAGAACACTTTGCAGCTGGAAGCTGTCTCAGCACAAAACACAAGCACAACACATTCACCGCGGTGGGCGTGCCCAAGCGACACGTCCGCCGGACACAAGTTCCTACAAGGCTTTACACAATTCTACCTCTTTCTCTGCTACTTTTTCTTATCACTGTCGTGGCCAGCTCTCGGAAGGTTGGAAAACAAATACCATATGACGTTTTCCTGCACAGCGGACCGAATAGAACAAGTTTTCTTAAAGCAACAAGAAAAAAAAATGGAAACCTCTGTTGGGTTACTAAAATCCGCGACTAAGTCTGCCCGCGTTCTTCCTCTGGCTCCCTTTTCCATATTCCACCTCAAAATTTATATTCCTGCAAAATGAGGCCCCATCTTAGAAGCCTCCCGTTTTTGCTCGACATTCGGTTCAGCCATGAAAGAGGGCAATGGTCGCTCTCGACCGTGAATTTCGTGCCTTGAATATAGCATCCTAATTTTTGGATTGCCCACACTATACACAAACACTCCTTTTCAGATGTGCTGAAGGCTTCTTCCCGTGTGGTCAATTTCCTGCTGATATAGAGCACGGGATGCTCTTCACCACTATCGTTTATTTGGGCCAGGACTACACCCAGAACACGGTTGCTGGCGTCGCACTGGAGAACAAATTCTCTCCCATAGTCTGAAATCACTGTGGCCTTGCTTAAGAGCTCGACCCTCTCCTCTATATCAGGCAAGGGGTACACTGGGTCCTTTGTTACGGCATTCAGCATTTGATAGTGCACGCACGGCGGTGGATCTTTCCCGGGTACTTCAACGAGCATTAAGGGTGAGCAATAGTCACTGCATCCTTCCTTAATTACACCCAGGCGAAGCGTTCTTTTCACTTCTGGCTTCATTATGCCTAGCCGCCGTGGGGACATGCGGTAAGCCTTCGAACTAAAAGGAACCGCTGTTGTCTGCTCGATTTGACGCTGTACCATTGCGCCACCGTTGCGAACCGCAACGGTGGCGCAATGGTAGAGCGTCCGCTTCCGATGCGGTAGGTACCCGGTTCAAATCCCAGTGCCGGCCGGACACCCACCGGTTTAAAAACGGGTAGAGGAGTACACACCTGGCGCTCGGTGTACGTGTACTTATCTCGAAAGGTGGCCCCATAAGGACGTGGCAGGTCCCCTGGGCACACCTTACCCACCACGGCCTTGGTTAAATAGTTGAGCGTCCGCCTTGCTGTGGTAGGCAGGGAGGCATCCGCCACTGCCGTCGGGTACCTACCGGTAAAATAGGGACAAGCGCGCTTCCGCCTGGTGCTCGGCTGTTGGAAGGTACTGTACGCTTGGGAGGTCACCCACCCTTGTGAAAAAATGGGCGGCATGGGACCGCCCGACCTTAAATTAAGGTCACTCCTTTTTTTTTGTATGTATATATATATATATATATATATATATATATATATATATATATATATATATATATATATATATATATATATATACAGGCGTTTAAAAATGATATATATATATATATATATATATATATATATATAGAGAGAGAGAGAGAGAGAGAGAGAGAGAGCTGTAAATTTATGAATTTTTGCAGCAATCGCTCTACTTTTGCAGTTATCCCTTAACTTCGCTTACACGGAAAGTCTCAAGCGTGAACAATCTGCATCCTCCGAAAGAAACAATAGCTGACAGTTATGAGGACGTGACAGGGCCTTCACTGCAGGCGAGTTCTACGCGAGCGTTTTAACGGATAAAAAAGTGGTAAGCTCGAATGCGTGGCATATAAACCCAAATCAACATAAGGAGAAACTTGAAAAAGCCTTATCTTTGTTTTCTTCATAGCGATAAGTGGTTTGCCAATGAGTTGTAAGTACGGCTGGGGGAAAATAGACGAATTTCGCACCAAAAAGAAATTGTGGCACATAGCTTAACGCGCCAAACATTTTGGTGAAACACACTGTAGAGGAGGTCGAAAGATTAAACGTAACCGCCTCTGTTCGACATACACGTAAATGCGAATAAACGAGGGGTTTTGCGGTTACTTTCCTAAAAAAGCGGCTGGATCGGTCAAAATGGACAGCGATAACCCGCCCATTGCACTGCCACCTATGGTTGCTTGACGTTAGAGTGTGCTTAACCACCTATCAAAGCAGCGAATAAGCATTCCTAAAATTTGCTCGAGGCGCAGCATAGAAGAACCGAGAGTTGTGGGCAGTGAGCGCACCAATTACAATGACAAAGACAGTGAATCGAAGGCATCTCCTGTAGCCTCCCGTGTAGCTTACCACAGAGAGGTCGCAGGGGTTTATTCGATATCGCAAGATAAAGTAACTCTTCTGGGGCCTCTAAACCTCTGTAAGGTGGCCCCCTTCGCGGTGTCGTACACCTCGTGCACTCCATCCCGGGTCCTCGCACGGTATCCCAGGTGAGCCGCAGTCATCGGCATCATTCGCAGCGGTGCGCCGTTCCTTCAACGTCACGTGCTGCTTCTTCGCCGTGGCTGTGTCTGGCACCATAAGGATTAAGTCGGGACGGTCCTTGTTCCCCACCAGGATGGTGGACTGGCTGCGGCAGCAGTGGTGCAACTGGGGCCTCGCCGACTCCGGGCTCTTCTCCAGGGAGTCCGGAGAGTCGATGCTGAAGCACATCAAGATCACGTCCGAGTGCGACAGTACGTGGCTTCAACCGGTCGTAGTCCACCCTTTGCGCTGCGTCCCACGAGGCCAGCTCAACCTGCTTGCCTTCGCCCTCGGTAGTGGCGATGTTGTAGACGCCGATGGCGGTCGTCGAAGACGAATCCTTGCTGAAGACGACAAGGGGAGACGTCTCACCATCTTCACCGCCCGCCGTGATCAGTGGAACCTTTCTGATCGCCGCCATACACGTCACTGCTGCGGTGCAATTCGCAATGCGTGGCATCTAGGCTTCTGCAGGCGGTTTTCTTCTTCTACGTCTTATAACGTGCAAGCGTCCTTTTTTCAAAAGAAATCAACGAAGGCATAAGTCACATTGAACAAATGACTTCAACATCCTTGATGAACCGCACAGCTGTAAAAAAACGGTGCTGCCTAGGTTGTGCTTATTTTTTTCAATCACGTTCCTTTCAAAGGAGAGATATGGGAAATATGAGCAGATACATGGCTGCTTTTTCTAGCACGAGAAGATGAAGACGAAGTTTTGGGACGGCAGAGAGGCCACTAACCTCAAGTTTTGTTTGTGCAGAATCAACTAGAGTCTTTAGATGTTAACATTTGCGATATCGTCTCAACGGATAAACCATTGGCCAATGCTAAAATTGAATTGGATAATATATTCCCTTCTAATGCCAAACTCCTACCTTCCAGATATTTAATAGGCTTATTAGAAGATCATTTATGTCAATTGGGAATTGATGATATAATTGCGACGGATGCATCCATGCGTGAGGAGAAAGCGGGGGTGGGCATTTTTTCAGAGACTTCCTCCTGGTCATATACCTTGCGCCTCCCGGATTATACTCCTATATTTGAAGCAGAGCTCTTAGCCATTCTTTTAGCCATTCGCAAACTTCCTGTACAAAATTCGGCAGTTGTTATAGTGACTGATTCGCTTTCGGTATGCACATCCCTCGCTTCAGCTTCTCCTTCCAAGTCTTCTGTTCTAAACACATTCATATCATTAATTCCTCCCCACATGCGTGAAGTGCGATTGGTGTGGGTGCCGGGCCATCGTGGCATATTTATAAACGAGATGGATGATGTTCTCGCGCGGTGGTCCCTAGATGGGCCGGTAATGTCCGTGGTGCCTACTACTGCCTTCGTTACTTTGTCGAGATTCCGAAAGTACTCTTTAGTTCAAGATTCTTTAAAAATGAAGTTACCAATTGAAGAATATGGACATCTTTCTTTTGTTTGGGATAATAAGTGGTGTCCCTCTCGTAAACTGGAAGTGGCAATAACAAAATTTCGCTGTCGTATCCCTCCATTGAACTTTTATTTACACAGGTCTGGTCTGGTGCCATCTCCGCTATGCTGTTATTGTCGAGAGCCTGAAAACATTGATCACTTCTTAATTACCTGTCAGCGCTATAGTAGTCAGAGAAAAAGGCATTTCGAAATTTTATTCAGGAATTTAAACATTCCCCTAAATTCTCAGAACATTCTTTCCTTTGGAGCGTCCTCACTAGGTTATAGCAACAGGAACGTCTGCTTAGCCATGTGCAATTTCCTTCGTGACACAAAAAGAATTCATTGCTAATCATCATTCAATCCAAATCTTCGTACCTCGAAATTGCTTCCACTACTTGATTAAACCTCAAATTATTTTATTATAGTTCATTTCTATTATAAATAGCCTATCTTCTTCTAACATTTCATTCTTACTTACGTTACCGATTCTTTATTCTTCCTTTATTTTAGCTCAATTTTTTTTTCCCCTCTTTATATTAACCGCCGGCTTCATGGCCAATCCCCCGTAGTGGGCAAGAGCCAAACTTCAAGGAAAAAAGAAAGAAAGAAAGAATTACAAAAATTATGATAGCACGACCCCCTAGAGTCATTAACGAAGCAAACAAACAAACGAACAAACAAACAAAACCATTCCTGCCTGTGATTTCTGGCGTATCCACAGCAGTGCTTTGACCCATCATGCCGTCGTCATCAACTATTACATGCAACATATTTTCATTCGCTACATCACGTCCTTACGAAACCTAAGCTGGTTTACCCGCAAAGGAGTTACCTACTAAAGAGAACTGCATCATGTAAGCGAATAACGTGAGCTCATATGGAAACACCATGTTGATATAGTGGTTATGGCACTCGGCTGCAGATCCGGTGGCGGCCGGAGCGAATCTCGGCCGCGGCGGCTGTATTTCGATGGAGCCGAAATTTTGAGGCCCGCGTGTATATTGCGATGTCATTGAACGTCAAAAAACCGCCCTAGGTGTAAATATCGGGTGCACTCTGCTACAGCGCCTCACATAATCATATCGTTGTCTCGAGACGTAAAACACCAGAAATCACTATCTAATCTAAAAGCGCCACACGTAGTCTACACCATTTCACCTGCATATTATGGGAGCGGACAAGTATCGCGAAACACGCACGGAGATGTGGTCGACTGGCCTCTTAGCAACTGGAATGAATAGCAGCAACAGCCCAGTGGTTGCTGCACTTGAAAAGCAAACATGAAAAAGTGCACAATTTTGAAGCGTCTTTTGAGGTAGTGCCTTGTGAGTGTTGCTTTCTTCAGAAGCATCCTTCAGAGCATCAATTTCACTGCTCTGTACAAGGCAACCAGAGCATTGTTTTCAGATTATTTATTTTTATTTGAAATACCTCAATGACCCTCAACGCGGCGCTTTACGTGAGGTGTAGAGGAGGGTAAATAGGTTAGTTGTTTTTAGAAAATGTGACTGCACGGCTTTTCAATGCACAGGAATGACGTGAAGAACAACGTTTGATTAGAGGTGCCTCTTGGCGAGCGAAAAAAAGACATCGGGGTGTTCCCATGGCTGATGCGTCGAGATGCGGTGAGCTAGACTGACCGCAGAACAGAACTCTGTGGCTGGGGCGTGTGTGAAAGTTCTGAAGACTTGCTAGACCTGCTTTTTCTTTTGCGTTAGTTACCTAAAGGGCGGCTCCGGCAATTTTTCAGTGTCCTCTCATCTCTGTAAAATTTGCAACATAGATCCTCCTGGGTACTGTAAGAATATATATAAAGTCAGGCGGTTATCAGTCATTTAGTTTTCATGTAAATGAATTTTAAGTTTCTTTAGCTGATTCTCACGCGGGCCACACTGTGTTTTTGACGTCACCACCTTCAGCGCTGCCTACCCGACCTGGCGGGCCATCAAAGGCAAAGCGGCGATAATTGAGCGTTCAAATCGTTGCTGTCAAGATCAACAAGGCTCCCATAACTCAATATATCGTCGGATGACCTCGCCACTGGCATTTGTATGGCACTAGCTCCCTATTTCGGTGGTCAAGTGGCTATGGTACTCGGCTGCAGATCCGAAGGTCGCGGGATCGAATCCCGGCCGCGGCGGCTGCATTTCGATGGAGGCGAAATGTTGAGGCCCGTGTGCTGTGGAATGTCAGTGCACGTTAAAGAACCCCAGGTGGTCAAAAATTTCCGGAGCCCTCCACTACGGCGTCTCTCATAATCAGAGCTGGTTTTGGGACGTTAAACCCCACAAATCAATCAATCCATATTTCTGATGACGGGGAGGATGTGACGTCATTGCACACACTGCACGAAGCGTTTGCCCGTTTCGGTTTCGGTTTGAACACGGCTATCTGTTGGTTATTTAAAATTATTGGTGCGTTTCTGAGGAAACCGAACCACCCTGGCTGTTACAGCGCCACTAGTACCATTGGAAGGCATTGATATCAGAACACGATGAAAAAACCGCCGGTCTTGCCCTTTAAGTCGAGTAGAAGTAATCAAGAAATATCCATCTAACAGCGCCGTTCTCTACTCATTCATTGATATCGGTTAGAGAGCGCTCAGGATGATTCCAAACAGAAGAAGCATACTCTAATTTAGGCCGCATTTGTCTTTTCCAAGCTACAGCAGGATACAACATAAGAAACAGCAGCTGAGAACAAACGCAGACGGACGGCTCGAGTGGTATTACTGCGCCAGACTATCGCAGAAGCAGACACAGTTAGCGTTATGCATCCGTTTCAATAAACAGTTACGGCTTCCACGTTATATTCGCTAAAAAAAGCGGGAGACCGACTCGTACATGGTATGGCCGCTCGAACCACATTGTATTCTATCCAAGAGCGTCCGTTCCTACTTAGCTGACCTCTTTTTCTACACCACTAAGGCCCGCCACAGTGTTCTAGTGGCTATCGTACTCGGCTGCTGATACGAGGGTTCTGGGATCGAATCGCGATTTCGATGGAGCCGAAAGGTTGAAACCCGTGTGCTACCCGATGGTCAGTGCACGTTAAAGAATCCCCAGGTGGTCAAAACCTCCGGAGCCCTCCCCTACGGCGTCTCTCATAATCACATCTGGTTGTAAAACCCCAGGAATTGATTTTATTCGCCAGTTTTATTGGTGCAGATTCACCAATAAAACAGGCGAATAAAATCAAATTTATCAACTTTTTCAGTAATTTTTCCGAAAGCTGCAATAGATTTAGCTATCGCTTTACTTCGAGGGCGCTGCAAGGGCTTGAGGCCGTGGAACGGGCTTCCCTGCAGACGAGTTCTATACGAGTACACCAATGCATAAACAAGTAGTATCCTGTATATAGTGACATACCAAGCCAAACCAACAAAACTGGAAATATAAAAAGTATTCTGCGACGTTAATGCCGATAACTCGTTTGCCGATAAAGTACATATATAGTTGTGCAAAAACAGACGAGTTTGCCTCCAATAATAAATTTTAGTACTTCGCCTTAACGCACCAAACCACGACGATTTGCTGCAGGGAGCTTTAGAGGAGGTCAAAGGATTCATTGTTAACGCCCGTCTTCAAGCTACACCTAAATGCGGATAAACAGGGGGTTTTCCTTGACTTTCCGAGAAATGCGCCTGGATCGGTCAGAATAGACACCAACAAAATGGATATTGGGCTGCCACCTGGAGTTGGTTGACGTTATTGTGTTCTTCACCACTAATCAAGGCAGCGAGTAAACATTCCAAAAGTTCGCTGGACGCGCACAATAGAACAACCGAGAGTTGCTAGCAGCGCAAACAAACCAAAATGACCATGACAGCGAATCGAAGGCATCTCCTGTAGCCTCCCGTGCGGCTTCACACAGGGGGCTCACAGAGGTTTAATCGATATCGCAAAATAAAGTCAATCTTCTTCGGCTTCTAAACCTGCGTAAGGTGGCCGGTTTTGCGGTATCATACACCTCGCTCACGCTGTCCTTGATCTTCGAAAGACACTCCAGGCGAGTTGGAGGTGTCGGCATCTTCCGGCATGGTGCGAGTCCTTCCTCTGTCGCCACGTGCTCTTCCTTAGTCGTGCCCAGGTGTGGCACAGAGAGCAGGAAGTTCGAACGGTCCTTGTTCGCCGCCAGGATGCTGGACAGGCTGCGGCAGCAGTGGTACAACTGGGGCCTCGCCGACTCCGGGCTCTTCTCCAGGGAGTCCGGAGAGTCGATGCTGAAGCACATCAAGATCACGTCCGAGTGCGACAGTACGTGGCTTCAACCGGTCGTAGTCCACCCGTTGCGCTGCGTCCCACGAGGCCAGCTCTGCCTGCTTGCCTTCGCCCTCGGTGGTGGCGATGTTGTAGACGCCGATGGCGGTCGTCGAAGACGGAATCCTTGCTGAAGACGACAAGGGGAGACGTCTTCCCATCTTCACCGCCCGTGATGATCAGTGGAACCTTTCTGATCGGCCGCCATACGTGTTACTGCTGCGGTGGAATTCGCAACGCGTGGCGCCGACGCTTCTGCAGGCGGTTTTCTTCTTTTATGTCTTCTGACGTGCAAGCGTCCTTTTTTGAAAAGCAGTCCACGAGCGTATCAGTCACATTGAACAAATGACTTCAACATCCTTAAGGAACCACACGGCTGTAAAAAACGGGTGGGGGTTGTGTCTGATTTGTTACCAATCGTGTGCCTTTGAAAGGAGAAAGATGGCAAACATTAGTAGATACATAACTGCTTTTGGTAGCACGAGAAGATGAAGACGACGTTTTGGGAAGACACTGAGGCCACAGCAACCACAACAATGATGATAGTACGCCCCCTATAGTCATTGACAAAGCAAACACACAAACACACAAACAAACAAAACGATTCCTGCCTGTGATTTATGGAGGATCCGTCCGAGTGCTTTAGCCAATCATGCCGTCGTCACTAAATATTATATGCAACAGATTTTCATTCACTACACCAGGTACTGCGAAACCTAAGCTCGTTTGCTCGCACTGCATATCATGTAAGCGAATAGCGTGAGCTGTTATGTAAACGCCATGTTGATATAGTGATTATAGCACTCGGCTGAAGATCCGGAGTTGGCCGGGAGGAATCACGGCCGCGGCGGCTGCATTTCGATGGAGGCGAAATTTTGAGGCTCGTGACTACTTTGCGATGTCACTGAACGTTAAAAAACCACCCGAGGTGTAAATTTCGGGTGCGCTCCGTTACAGTGCCTCTCACATTCATGTCGTGGTCTCGAGACGTAAAACGCCAGATATCATTCTCTAACTTAAGGGCACCACAGGTAGTCTACATCATTTCAGCTGCATATTTTGGGAGCGGCCAAGTACCGCGAAACGCGCTCAAAGATGTGGTCGACTGGAGTGTATAGCAGCAACAGCCCAGTGGTTGCTGCACTTGAAAAGCAAGCATGAAAATGTGCACAATGTTGAAGCCTATTTTGAGGTGCACCCTTGTGAGTGTTGCTTTCTTCAGCAGCATCCTTCCGTGCATCATTTTCACTATGCTGCACAAGGCAACCAGAGCATGCTTTTCAGATTATTTATTTATTTATTTTTATTTCAACATTTATTTTTATTTATTTATTTTTATTTCTACACAGCGCCTTACGTGCCGGGAAGGGGAAGATAAGTAGGTTAGTTGTTTTTAGAAAATGTGACTGGACGGCTTTTCAATTCAATGGGCGCAATTGGTCTGAAGGACAACGTGTGGTTACAAGCGGACAAGCGCGAAGGGGGGGGGGGTCCCATGGCTGATGCGTCGAGAGATGCGGTGAGCTAGACTGACCCCGGAACAGAATTCTGGGGCCAGGGCGTATGTGAAAGTTCTGAAGACTTGCTCGACCTGCTTTTTCTTTTGCGTAAGTTACTGAAAGGGCAGCTCCGGCAATTTTTCAGTGTCCACTCATCTCTGTAAAATTTGCAACATAGATCCTCCTG
Organism: Hyalomma asiaticum; assembly: GCA_013339685.2. Lineage (NCBI taxonomy): Eukaryota > Metazoa > Arthropoda > Arachnida > Ixodida > Ixodidae > Hyalomma > Hyalomma asiaticum. Next base: position 302,561,994 of record CM023481.1, read on the forward strand.
GGTACTGTAAGAATATATGGGAAGTGAGGCGTTTGTAAGTCATTTATATTTCATGTAAATGAATTTCAAATTTCTTTAGCTGATTCTCATGCGGGCCACACTGTGTTTTTCACGTCATCACCTTCAGCGCTGCCTACCAGACCTTCAAATCGTCGCTGTCAAGTTCAACAAGGCTCTCATAACTCAATATATCATCGGATGATCTCGCCACTGGTATTTCTATCGCACTATCTCCATATTTCTGATGACGGGGAAGTTGTACCGTCATCGCACACACACAGCACGAAGCATTTACCCCTTTCGGCTTCGGTTTGAACACGGCCTTCAGTTGGTTATTTAAAATTATTGGTGCGTTTCTAAGCAAACTGAACCACCCTCGCTGTTACAGGGCTATTAGTACCATTGGAAGACAGTGATATCAGAACACGATGACAAAGCCGCCGGACTTGCCCCTTAAATGGTGTAGAAGTAATGAAATATTTACCAAACGCGCCGTTCTACACTCATTCATTGACATCGGTTAGAGAGTGCTGAGGAAGATTCCAAGCAGAGAAAGCATACTCTAATTTAGGCCGCATTACTCTTTTGCAAGCTACAGCAGGATAAAACATAAGAAACGGCAGCTGAGAACAAACGCACGCGGACGGCTTGGGTGGTGTTATTCCGCCAGACTATCACAGAAGCACACACAATTAGCGTCATGCATCCTTTTCACTAAACAATTAGGATTTCCACGTTAGCGTTATGCATTCTTTTCAGTGAACAATTAAAGCTTCCACGTTCCACTTGGTAAAAAAAAAAAAGTGGGAGACCGACTCGTACATGGTATGGCCGCTCGAACCACATCGCATTCTATCCAAGAGCGTCCGTTCCTACTTAGTTGACCTCTTTTTCTACACCACTAAGGCCCGCCACGGTGGTCTAGTGGCTATCGTACTCGGCTGCTGATACGATGATCACGGGATGGATTCGCGATTTCGATGGAGGCGAAAGGTTGAAACCCGTATACTACCCGATGTCAGTGCACGTTAAAGAACCCCAGGTGCTCAAAACTACCGGATCCCTCCACTACGGCGTCTCTCATAATCACACCTGGTTTTGGGACGTAATACCCCAGGAATTAATCAATCTACACCAATAAAACAAGCAAATAAAAACAAATTTATGGATTTTTGCAGTAATTTTTCCGAAAGCTGCAATATTTTTAGCTATCATTTTACTTCGAGGGCACTGGAAGGGCTTGAGGCCGGGGAACGGGCTTCGATGCAGACCAGTTGTATCCGGTGCACCAACGCATAGACAAGTAGTATGCTATAAATAATGACATATCAAGGGAAACCAACAAAGCCTGGAACTATAACAGGTATTGGTTTATGTTAATGCCGATACGTGGTTTGCCGATGAAGCACATATATGGATGTGCAAAAACAGACGATTTTCCCTGCAATAATAAATTCTAATACTTCGCGTTAACTCGCCAAAACCACGACGATTTGCTGCAGCGAGTCTTAGAGGAGGGCTAAAGATTGAATGTAAACGCCTGTCTTCAACCTATACCTAAGTGCGGATATAAACAGTGGGTTTTTCGTCGACTTTCCGAGAAATGCGCCTGGATCGGTCAGGTTGGACACCGACAACCTGGCCATTGGGCTGCCACCTGGAGTTGGTTGACGTTACAGTGTTCTTCACCACTTATCAAGGGAGCGAATAAACATTCCTAAAGTTCGCTGGAGGCGCAGATTAGAAGAACCGAGAGTTGTGGGCATCGCGCGCATCAATTAAAATGACGAAGACAGCGAATCGAAGGCATCTCCTGTAGCCTCCCGTGTGGCTTCTCACGGAAGGCTCAGAGAGGTTTATTCGATAACGCAAAATAAAATCGATCTTCTTCGGCCTCTAAACCTTCGTAAGGTGGCCGCGGCTTTACGGTATCGTACACCTCGCTCATTCTATTCTGGTTCTTGGTAGAACATTCCAGCTGAGCCGGGGGCGTCGGCACCCTCGCCATGGTGCGTCCTTCCACGAGCGCTGCTTGGTCATAATTCGTCGTGACCGGGTGTGGCACCGTAAGAAGACAGTCGTTGCGGTTCTTGTTCCCCACCAGGATGATGGACTGGCTGCGGAAGCAGTGGTGCAACTGCGGCCTCCCCGACTGCGGGCCCTTCTCCAAGGAGTCGAGAGAGTCAATGCTGAAGCGCATCAAGATCACGTCCGCGTGCGACAGCGGCCCCCACCAGCCGCGGCCTTCCGGCCGTGCTGCGTCCCGCAAGGCCAGCTCTTCCAGGTTGCCTTTGACACTGGTAGTGACGACGTTGTAGACGCCGGTGGCGGCCGCCCAAGAAGAATCCTTGCTGAAGACGCTCACACGAGACGTCTTACCGCCGTCAGCGCCTCTGGTGATCAGCGGGATCTTTCTGATCGCCGCCCGACGTGGCATTGCTGCCGTGGGATCCGATACGTGTCGATTCTCCAGGCGGTTTTCTTCTCCTACGTCTTCTACCGTGCAAGTTTTTTTTTTTTCAAAAGCAATTCGCGAGCCTGTAAGTCGCGTTGAGCGAATAATTTTGTGCAAATAAACTATCACAACACTGATGGATGATTTGGATAGAACGGCCGCAATATAGTGCCGATTCATAGCTATTGTCGATGGTGGGAGAACACGAAAACAACGACGTTACAGCGGGGCTACTACAACATATTGCGAAAACATCTCCGTTCACACATACTGTCTGGGAACACTGCCAGGGTAATGTTCACTTAACTGTGGCGAAAATATGAGCTGTTTATGAAAAATTTTCCCGACAAGATCTTTATAAATTAAGAGAATTTTAAATTGTCCGCGTGCTTCTTTACGGTTACGGATACAAGATTACTGTGGAGCTGTTGGCTGTTGTAGCAAACGGCATGGGTTCTCAAAGCGGGTCCGGCGAGCCCCCGATATATTTTCTTCAGTTCCGTGTTCGCTGAGTGGCGAAGACGGTAGAGGAAAGGTACACAACTTAAACTACCTTCATTACGTGGCCGAGTGTAAAAAGATATATAAAACAAGCATGCATGAGCACAGTAGTAGTTGATCAGCTCAGCTAGCCGGAAGCAGGCCTTCATAGTGAGAGTGCGGCGCAATTAGTTGCCATTCAGCACCACACAAATCTTAATTGGCCAATTCCCACAGGGGGTCATGTACCACCAGAGAATGACAACGGTCGTCGCCGCGTAACGGAATGAAGGGATAGCGAAGCAAGTTCAGATTTTGGATTTGAGCCCTTACCCTAATAGCACGCATTGTGGCTCTAATATTGAGGCAACGTCACCTCCTAACGTTGCTTAGGCATGGTTCATGTCCGCTCTACGTAACGTTGCCGCGACAGCCAGCAGCAACATTGATCCAACGTCCATGCAATGCTCCCTGGAACTTCCCGCAACGTTTACTGGGGAAACCCAACAGTAATATGAAGCAACGTCGCTGCAACGTTTTCGCAATGCACCTTGAAGTTTCTGCAACATCTACACAATCTTTCAGCAACCTCTGAGGCAACATACATGCATTGATCCAACGTTGTTGCAATGCCGTTTCGCAACATTTAGGCAACATTCAAGTAAGCTAAGTGCGGCATACAGCAACGTTGAGCATTTATGCAGTGCTGCTTTGGCAAGTTACTGCAGTATATCTGTTCCCGCAGTAAAGATATATGCACAATAAATCAATATATATTTCGGATAAATGTGTGAGGTCTACGAGCTTCGAGTACCGTGCCTGGCAAATATACACTGTTAGCACGGTAACCTTTAGTTTATTTTATAGGTACACGAAAATGTGAAAATATGCTCCCTTACTGTAGGTTAGAGCACTTTAACCTACAGTAAAAGAGCATATTTTCACATTTTTGTGCACCGATAAAATAAACTAAAGGTTACCGTGCTAAGAGTGTAGCCACACTGCTCCACGCTGAAGGCTGTCGATTCCGGCGTTACCCTCCGCCTTACGTTGTGGGCTGGGTTCGCTTGGAGGAAACGCACTTAAAACTATAGCTTTTCGCGAACGTTCGCGCATTTGTTTTATCAGCCCGATAAGTGCTCCCCTCCACTTCAGTAAATAAACGCCCAGTGTCAGCAGTGCCACACACAGTGATAATGCAAACGAGGCAGACCGTGTCAAAGAAGAAAAATTCAGTAAGATGCAAGTGAATATACATATAGCACGCGCGCGAGCGGACGAAATGCGTGAAACGAAGTCCGTCTTATTATTTTTCTTTCAGTGTGTGCAAATCTGACAGTAAAATCAACTTTTCGTAAAGTTCACGGTGCATTCCTTTTTTTTTTTTTTTTTTTTGGAATACGGGCACAGGCGCCAGGTCTGTTTCGCGTATCATGCAAGCGTGTGGTCTCGACAGCACAGCGAGTACTCACAATGGCTTCCCGCGGCGGGCGCGTGAATTTTTCGAATGGCGAATTCCTCCTGGATAACAGCATTCCCTTAGAGAGAAAGAGCTAGACCACACTGGTCCTACATCGGACTGTTTCGTGCCTGCTTCCTAGCTTTCATCTCGTGTCGCACTATAAGTAGCATTCCACGCCTTAATAAAATAAAATGCCGCGAACCTTCGAAGACAGACGGTTATATCGGCAGAAGCGCACAAATATTACGTAGACTACCGTATATAAAGGGATGATTCCTCAGGCTGCATCAGCTGGCAGGAGCTAGATGGGAGTATCGTGTGGAGGGGAATGGTATAAGCAACCAGCAACACAGGGTTGAAAACCGATACAGATGTTATGTTAGCTTTCTGCAGCTCCGTCAAACATTCCTCTTTGCATACATGCCAATCTGTGAGCCTTAACATTCATTAAAAAAAAAAAAATCCTGCAGGTATACAACACCAGAACGGATGCGTGGATGAGAACATTTTTTTTTTTTTCCTTTCAGAGCTTGCCTTTGTGTATATGTACACTTCCTGCAGTTATATATGTAGCCCGGTCATTTGAAAAATCAGTTATCTTTTATAAGGAACAAGCTAACTTCACATTAGTAATAACTTAGCGAACATGCCCATTTTGCGTGCTCCGAGAGCTTGTCGGAACAAATTGGCTCAAAGCGGGTAGCCCTATTCCTTTGCAGCTTGCAGAATCGCTTATTGCTCTTCGCTGCTGACTTACAACGCCCCAATTTCTGCGAAGTTACCCTACTTTCGTCAAACAAAATGACAGGTTGAGGCTGGATAAGTGAAGAACCTGGTTCGAGCATGAGCTTGACTCTTTTACTTAAACCGGACAATTAATTTAAACCGGTTCGGCGGTTGGATTTGAAATAGGGACGCCCCGTAGCGATACAAGTGTCCTCGTTTTAATGCGGCAGCGAAAACGCCCTGCCTCAGCGGTGGTATACAGCGCACTGACTCCAGGCGCCGTGGCCGTACACGCGGCCGCTGCCGTGCCCAAAATACGCGAGAAAAGCCTATCATGCGGCCGCCGTTTTGCATTTACAACCACTCGAACCGCGCACTCTTGATCGAGGCCGACGCAAGCCCTCTGGAGAGCAATTCGCGAGCGCTTAAACGGGCTCCTCTTCGATCACTGCAGTTCGACCATAAACGCTGAACGCAGAACAGCCAGCACTATAGAGCACGAGTATATTACACAGGCAAGCAGCGCAGATAGCAAAGCGGGGGACGCGCCCTCATACTTCGTCTGCTCAATCTGCGCCTTTGTATTGAGTTGCTAATGACGTACCGCTAACAAGTTTTATGCTTTACATAGCGTGACTATTCACCAACTCAAAGTACCAAATAGGAGGACTGCGTATACGGTTCTCTTCAAGGACTTCAGTGGAAGCTTTTGGGATCAGATATCCCTGCTCGCCGACTAAGGGAGTGTGCGCACATTTTTGGTTTTCCAGAAGGCGCCCCCAAATTTCTAATGATTTCTTTTTTCTTGCGGCAGGAAATTTTGCCTAATATTGCTGGAAGAAGGATGTGTGTCCGGTGACCTGGGCTCGTACACATTCGACCAGTTGTGTGTGTACTTTATTGTTCCTACTAATTTTGCGCAATACTTGTCATGAGACACGGAGTCGCAAGCGCTGCCAGTCCAAGGCAGCTACATCGAGACGAAGACAAGATTCAAAACAACCGTCGCTTTTCCTCAACGCCCCTCCCTCCTTATCTTGACCTTAAGGCAACTTTCCTGACTAGAATTCCTGAGGAAACTCCCCCGCTTCGGCGTGTCCATTGCGCTCTTTCCCGCAATGGACACGTAAAAGGCAAGAGATTGCATGACTTGTTAGGAAGACTGGCCTGCGTCGACGTGAACGGTTTCAAGCTGATGTGGTATCTGCATGCCGAGCGCAAAGGAAAAAAAAAAAAGCACACTGTAAGATAACAAAAGAACTTGATGTACTCCGAGAAAATTAGAGCGCTGTAGATGTCGGCTCTCAAGTACTCCCGCGGTTTACGTCAACTCCCACCGCCACCCTCGATGCGAGTATATAAATAGGTCTGAAAATCCAGACTATACTTCCGTGGTTCGTACACTACGGTTGCCCACCTACATGTGTACATGTAATTGAACACGCGTGTAGGACGCCCTCGCATTCTTCGCATCGCCTGGATTTTGCTTCGTTCGCGGCGCCCTTGCAAAAGTCGGGGAGACCCGGAAATGACGGCATCGATGACTTAAATCGCGTACAACTGAAGGCAAACGCAAGTATACATCCGGAAGTAGACGAGCGCGCTGGGTCCCGAATCAGGCGACATATAATCAGCAAGGTTAACGGACGAAACTACATTTCATTGTGGCGTTATATACAGTTCGACAACTCCGGTGGGAGCGTACAGTGGGTGAGCCAGATACGAAGAAGCACCAGCAAAGTCGTGCTCCGCCATCAAGCAAACAAAACAGAATAAATTCTTTTTTTTTTTCTTTAATCAGCAGAAGGCGCGCGATTTCAAAAGGGAAATGCACACACGTCAAAAGCAACTGCAACTGACTAATGCGTTAGCGGTCACTGGCGATTCGTAGCAACTATGGAAGACTTTTTTTTTTTTTTTTAATCGGCAATTCAAGCCACTCTACGTACAGTCAAGTCGCCGACTACTGTTGGCCAGAATTCAAGCAAAACAGAATTGCAACTCTGAAGAATTGTAAAACTCGATGTGCTCCCTTCACAGACGTCGTCAAGGTTAATTTACGCAGTTAAACAGTCAGCAGTAGCCATTCTGCGTGTCCCTTTGCCCGTGGACTTCTTGGAGACGCTCATACAGCGCACTATGCGAAAATTAATGGTGTACGCGCGTTTACGTGTCCCTTTCTCGTCGTGCACCTTCCGAAGCGCACGGAATCGTGCCAATGACACCCCACCATGCCGTTTCGCACGGTTTCCAAACAATGTGTGTCGGACCGGAGAAAAAGCTTTCGTACAGCTTTTGTTGCTGCTCACGGTCGACGTAGTACATTACGTACCCATAACGTTCGGACAAGATCCACAGGAAGCGGCAGCGCAGCACGGTTTTTCCCTCGAAACACTGCAGCCATGATCGGTTTGCGTGCTACCGGTCACTGCATTTTTTTTTTTATTTCGAGGGAAAATCGACGCACGAAGGAAAGAAAAAAGTTTTTGCTTCCTGTATGAGCAGAAGACCATTACTCAATGACGGAAGTCTCGTGTCCGAAGGTGTTTCAGTCTCCACTGGTTAAGAGAAAGGCCGTCTTGCAAAGGGGATTTTTTTTTTTCTTTCACGATTCATGCAGCACATAGAAAACTAAACATATGACTTCCTCGCTTAGAGCAGCTGATGCTTGCTCGCTTCCGCTCCTCTGGCTAGCGCTGGCATCGACACCTCGTTCATATCCTTGAGCGTAATCGTATATTATTGCGTTATGCGGGAGCGGTTGTTCCGCTGCCGCTATACAAAACGCACACACCTGTGCGTTGTATGAAGCGGCCGTAGTTGTTCTAAGTGCTTCGCAGGTGCCTAATACAGTGCCTCTTCTAGTGCATGCTTCGGCGAAAATGCAGCGAAAAGAGCCGTCACATATACACCGACTAGATATCCAAGCCTCCAATTTCGGACTCTCCCGGTGCCCTGCGATCCCTCACCGAAACGTGTTCCTGTATATATTCAATTATACATCGCTATGCGATTTCGCAAAAAACGCAATTCTGATCCCTTCTGAACAAAAGCTTTCAACAACTCCAGAAAGCCATCTATTACATGCCGAAGGAATTTCAACCAATGATAGGTTTCGCAACAAACTTAACGAATCAGCAGCGCTAGAAAGAAGAACTATTCCGTTCTATCCCAATTCGCACGCCGTCAAATATATGTCACCGCCGACGCAAGCATACGCAGAAACCTTCCCGCCTTTCTGAACAGCCCGATCAAACGCTCTTCTTGTTTACAGGCGATCCCCTTTCCTTCGTTAGAAATGAAACGAAGGAAAGCTTCTGCTGTCGTGATACGATCTTCTAATTTCTCCGGCTGACATAAGTCGATGAGTGCGCAGATGTGGAGAGTAATTTCGTTGGGTCCAGCTCGCGAAGCGTAAATGGAACATCGGGGGACCTGTGCCTGCCTCTCCGTCTGGTCCGCTTTATTTTGAGTGCAGTACGCTAGCCCTGGCAGTGACCTCCGCGGCTTCCATAAGTGGAACGCAAACAAATTCACTATGGCCGGCTGCTATGAGAAGCCATCGCCACTGTACACGGTCGGTATGGCAACTATCTTGTCTTTCGTATACGAGACGGGGCGCTCTCCTGGCTATCGCAAGAAAAGCTATAGGCCCGCATTCAGAAAAACATCTTACGACAAAAAAAAAAAAAAAAAAAGAGTCGTAAGAGAACATTTCAGCCAATCCTGAAGATGGGCATATCATTAGCGAAGCCACACAACCAATCGCAACAAATGCTAGAAGTCTTGCTAATGTATTATTGTCCAGTATACTAGTGCGCTCTTTACCGTGTACGCGTCACCTTGATATAGCAAGTTTTTACGATTCTGTGACATCGCGTTACACACAGATATTGGCCCAGCTTTTCTTTCTTTTTTCCTTCTTTTCTTTCTTTTCTTTTTTTCCCCTCCTTTGACGGGACGTACGGCATGGCGCTCACGATGGTAGAGGGCGGCAGGTTTGATTAGTTGCGATGTAGTAACAATAGCGAGAACTAGTACAGATCCACGAAAAGACACTCAGCGCAAGCGCTATTGCAATTGTTTTCTTTCTTTCCTTCGGGAAAGTACCAGACCAGCTATCCCAATGCAAATAAACGCAATCGATTGATTGATCAGACTATATCACACGAGCTGGTGCTGCGATTTCTTTGGGAAACGATAACAAGGAACGAAGACTGCAATTTACATATCGCGGACTACGCCACATCCCAGACTGCGAAGAACGAGAGTGGGGTGCACTCTGTCATAAATCCACTCTGCCTAATGAGCGCGCGCCGCGCCCACGCGGCGTCGGCGTGCGTCTGCCACCCTGGAGCATGCAGGTGTCGAAAGGTGGGCGCCGTTTCCGTGTTACACTAATGACATTTGACGGTGGCCGTAACGGTGCTCGAAGTATAGGCGCCTATCGGCGCAGTATCTGGCTTTAGTCGTAGGTGCTACTCCCACTTGTTCATTTCCACATCACGTACTGTACGCGCGCCATTCCTTCACCACAAAGCGCAGTAGGCATGAACGCTGCAAAAAAAAAAAAAAAAAATGCTTTACGCTATTCACAACACGTGTTCTCGGCGTTTACTCTACTAAAGGGTATAGGGGGCAATAGAGTTCCGCATAGGAGCGCGTGACACTCACTTCATTTCTCTTGCGGTAAGGTGTAACAATGCTACAAGAAGGACAGGCTAACACCAAAAAATGCTGACGCATGCTTGACGGCGGAGAGGGAACGCCTAAACAACTAACAGAGGAAAGTGCGAAACGACGAAGTTTCGTGTACTGGCCAAACTTTATACTCGCCCAGTACACGAAACGGCAACGAAGGCGAACACCTAACCAGAGGCAAAACTTCGTTTTCACATGTCTTCGTCGATAATATCCGTAGCTCGCAGTTTTGAAAAACAGACAGATTGTTATGTGCTGCACCAAGGCGAAAACCAGTGATGCACAGTTTCCGCATTTTGTAACAAGTTCACACCGGCCACTTCAGTCCAGGATCCAGTCATGTATACAACGACTCGTAGGAGAGATCCAGAACGTATACGCGCAGAGTTTACAGCCGGCGATGAAGTCGCCACGGCAACGGAGCTCATAACGAATACGTAGCTATGTAAGCGTCGAACCTGCCACCGTTCCGAATTTTGAAAGCTGCATGCTTCACGGCCGGCATCTCCGATTCCTGTACAATGTAATATGACCGATGGCACAATGTTCCCGCTGCAAACGTCACTGCGTACCTAGTGACGTCACAAGCGACGTCGGCGAGCAAATCAGCGGCACTGCTGGGGCCCGAGTGCAACGTTTTGCGTGAAGAGGCCGGGTTCTCACATTGCGTCAGAGAATTATATTTTCGACAAAGGTCTTTCGTGTGAAAAGATGCCAGCACAGTGCATATATGCCTATTCGCTCAACATGTCCCAGGACAGCTGTCCAATAATTTTTTGTCTTATTTTCCCCCCGGAGTGTGTTGTACGTACGAGGCACCCGAAGAGCAGACGGAATCCGCGTGCAACGAATGTACAAGCTGTGTAAGTCTCGGACAAAATCACCAGCTGCCGGAAACGGTGGAAGCAGAACTACAAAATCTGTTTTGTTGTTGTCATTAAAACTCACATTTTTTTTTTTCAAATACAATTCACATGGTGCACATATAGCAAGCGGTGTTCGAGTGAATTACCGGGAAAAGGCGGAAATTGGTGCATAATAAATAGCGACGCCGAGGTAAATACCAGAAAATGAAGCCATTAAATGGCGAAATTCAAGGCTATAAGTAGTCAACTCAGCTTACCAGCCGTCATACGTATCATGACTTTCAAGATATCTGTACCTAAACTGAATTAATAATTATTGTTTTGGCACGTAAAATACTCATACACAAACGACAAAAAGGGAAACTGGGAGGGCGCAGCCTCACAGCTGCCGGCAAGAGGAGCTCAACGCTTGCCTATCTTTAAAGAATGAGGGAGTGGCAGCAATAGAAGTTGAAGGTAGCATGAAGGGCGCGCGCGCGCGCACACACACACACACACACACACACACACACACACACACACACACACACACACACACACACACACACACACAAACGCGCGCGCGCGCGCGGTGATACAGAGACGGTATACCAATTACGGATGCTTCCAAATCTAAAAAATGTTTGCTAAAGAACGGATTTGCGCTCTTTTGCATACTCTCTTTGCGTTGTTTTTCAAGCGTGGCAGTTTGCGCCCTCACCCCCCGCTTCGTTGGAGGACGATGTAAACCTCTCTGTCAATTAAAAAAATTCACCGAGCGCATATTATATGTGACTGCGGACACAGAACATGCCCCAAGCTTTAAGCTAAGGTATCCTCAAAACGAAGGAGCGGTCTTTATATTATTAGCCTGGCCTTACAATGGAGTCAAGAACATCCTTCAGGGCGTGCTTAGTGCTTGTTTTATGCAATCGATGTCATGCCGGGTTTTTTATTATTATTATTATTATTATTATTATTATTATTATTATTATTCCGTTCATTGCACGCGTGTGAGAACGTCGCACCAAGAACGACTGAGGCCGCAGGATGTACTTCCTGTTCTAGAAATCAACACCTCAGTCCCCAATCCCGTTTCCAGCACACGATCGTCTTTTAACGTCAGTCCCTTCTCAATACAGCCGCCACGGTAACGTCCAAACGCCAAAAAGCACGCTCGTCAGCTCAGTGCCGTAGCAACTTAGCTACCGCAGCGGAAGCCGCGATGTTTGCCCCCCAATATATTGAAACACGGGTCTGGTTCACCACAACAAGTACATCCAGTCTCCGCCTTATTCTGTGGATGTACCGCCTGAATTGCCGAAGGCGAACTAGCATCTGCGCCGATTCAAAGCACACTGTCATGTACAAAAGACGGTCGAGTTCCTTCAGCTCGATCAATATATTTAATGTCCCGCGCTCTGCAAGCCCGCAGTTTCGCAACAAGCAGCGCAGAGCAGCATCCACCCAGCTTCCACTCCCCCTTACGAATATAATACGCTTTCACCACCACCGCCCCTTTACCGAAATCTGACTCATCTCACTCAAGATTTTCTTCTGCACAAGGAAATGCTCGCGCAGCAGGTCGCGTGCGCGCGACAGGGGACGGCGTCGAAGCGGGGAGAAAGAAACAAACAAGAAAACGCTTCAAAGGAAAAGCAATGGCGCCCATCTTCCCGTTCGTGCTGGAGCCCGCCTCCAGCGAGTGTGTCCAGCCAGGCTACGGTTAATCCGCGGAATGACAAGATGATTGCGCCAAGCCGGACGCCTGGGCCACTGAACTGGCGCCGACGGAAGCAGCCCTGCGGAACGGCGCCTCCTCGCCACGGCCCAGCGGACGCCGCCGCCGACGCCTCGGGCCGGTCGGCCCGTATGAGCGGCCGAGAAACCGGCCACCCCGCCGCCACGATTTCCCCGCGCGCGCCCACCGTCCGCACATGGCCGCCGTCGGTTCGAAGCGCGCGCCTACCGTGGGCGCCCCTACAAGACCGACCTGCAACCAGGACCTCGCTGTGTACAGCAATCGAATTGGCCAGGACGTCTCTTACAAGAAAACGTCGTGATCGCAATTCTAACGTTACTAAGAAGCGCGCGGAGTTTCCGTGCAGAGTAGGCCGGCCGTGCCGCATGCAGCCATCCGTTACTTCGACAGGACTTGCACGGATACGCCGTGTTCCGTATCAATGGCGCGACGCGTGCGGCAGCAAAAGAGCTAAGCCCGTAGCGTCCCCTCGGCAACACGGCTCTTACAAAGAAAGTAATTGGTAAGACAAGAAAAATCGTCGAACAAGGAATGTTGTTCGGGCCAACGTGAGCTCGTCTCCGCCAGGACAGCGTAGGCGAGTTGCAGCCTTGACGCGTAACAAGTCCCTTGAGTCGAAACGTTGAATCCGTGCAACGTTTCTCGCTCGACGATTTCTCATTACTTGGTGCATCCACCTTCCCAAGATTTTCCGTCTTGTTCGCGGTGGCGTTTTAATTTGGGCCTGTGAGAGATAGGCCACTGCGGATTATTTGAAAGAGGTATATACAGGTCGAGATGCAATGTCCAGCAAGGTAACTAACTAGGTTTCGTAGATGGACATATTATGTTAAGCATCAGAATTGCAAAGAGCATATAAAGGTTTAACAATTAAAGTGGGCGACAATGGCGTGGCGCCCATTAAGTTATAATTAAGTTTTATGTGGTTATCATGCGTGGCTCACTCCAGATACCTCTTTCCGCACTCACAAAAAGTGAAGGCCCAGTGATGATATACGGGGTGAAAGAGCGAAAACGAAACTGAATGACGCCGGCGAAGACGAAGAAGAACGCGTGAATGTGAATAATTAAAGTTTCTTTTTTCCTCCCTATACATCACGATCCTCAATACCTCTTTACTTCGCCTCTTCTCTGCGTAGATTACCGCACTCCTAAACATTAAATTTTTGGGGGGCCCAATTCTTGGTCAATCCACCACAGTGGGCGTGAACCACAGATTGTCAGCTGAACAAGAACAAAAACTCGTGGCGCAAAATGACCATCATTTTTGTTCAAGGAAAGGCAGTAAAAATACTTAATGCAAACTCCGCTGTACTAATCACGGAGTAGGAATAAAGCTATATAACAAGCCAGAGCGAGTTGTCCGTGTAATTAAAAAGAATAAATAAACTGCTTTAATTATCAGTCTGCTGGTAGAAGCGAAGTTTAGGTGTGCAGTGCGTAATTATTGCGCACTGGCTCTTTGCGGAACTACAACAAGCGAAACAAAATTAGGTCGACAGCGGTAATTTTCCTTCTTGCCTGAAGCTTTGACGAAAATCGGTCAGCGTTTCTAGTGCGTTGAGATAAAAACTCTTTAAGAAGGCACATCAACACGATTCGGTACTGCAGTGTACCGTATCTCCGCGACTATAAGCCCCTTTCTCTCCGTGGTACGCAGTCCATGATAGCAACGCCGCTTGAACCGAGCGATATAAGGAACCACAGCTCCTGGTGGCATAACACTGACTATCGGCGTACAGCTGCGCTGTCCCATACGCGCCACATCGCGTATGGGAAAGCGCAGAATACACAACGCAGCATACACAATGCAGTATTGCAAACTTAGAGAGGTACTGCGAGGTAACTGGCGTAAAACTCGAAATACTGTGTACGCGAATATCAAATTTCACTGGATATCAAACAGAAAAATCTTAGTTGGACGCAATTCCATTTTATTCTCCTGAACAAGCATTTTTCCTTTTCAAAAGTGCATCCCCTAAAAGTAAACTCATAAGCGCTGACGATAGTTCTCGATAAACTTTTGCTTAGTTCATCCAGCCGAACCAGTAATAAGCGTAAAATTGACACAGGCAAAAAAAAAAAAAAAAGGAGAGACATGCATCCCATACACAGACGTATACGCGCGTGCGCGCATTTTTTTCTTTTTTTTTCTTGATTTACTTCAAGCAGTTTACTTCTGAGGAATGACCAACGTCTATATAAACTGCCACTATAGAGTTATTTATTCATCCAAGCATCCATCGCTCGGTACACAAAGAGCAAACCAGCCCACCGAAAAAAAAAAAGAAAAAGCAATCGTATGTAACAGAATACCTGTACGAAAAAGACCTGTCCGAGAAAGAGAGAGAGAAAAGAGAAGTATTTGAAAGACATGAGAATTTGAGACGGCACTTCACCCGTAGTGCAGCATAGACAGCACTACATTTGTGTAGTGCAGTGAACAGTACACATTTCTTTCACGCGCGCTATATCTTAAATTGCTTCCGGACATATATACAACACTTTTCGCGAACCCATTACTGGCAGCTTTAATGTGCTTCTAACAGCACTGCTTAATTTAAATTGATAACGACGGAAGTTGTATCTGCTATGTATCTGTAGTAAAGTGGAAGCACCTCTGAATCAGAGACAGAGATAAGAACGAGAAACACGGAGGTTAATCAACCCGCGGATATCACTGAACGGGCAACGTTTAAGAAAGAAAGAAAGAAAGAAAGAAAGAAAGAAAGAAAGAAAGAAAGAAAGAAAGAAAGAAAGAAAGAAAGAAAGAACCCCTGTTCGGAAAGACACCCTGTCCACGGAGTATGTCGAAAGAAAAGTACAACACAATCTGTTCAGCGAACCTTATCTCTCCCTGTCCCGGCAGTGACATCACGCATGGAAACACAATATGCTGCAATATGGTTATCTCGCAGGGCAGCTACGCGGTAGCATGCACAAA
This sequence comes from Hyalomma asiaticum, assembly GCA_013339685.2. Taxonomy (NCBI): domain Eukaryota; kingdom Metazoa; phylum Arthropoda; class Arachnida; order Ixodida; family Ixodidae; genus Hyalomma; species Hyalomma asiaticum. The sequence continues at coordinate 302,577,369 of CM023481.1, forward strand.
ATGTTTAAATTTCATGGGCGCTTTTTTCTCTTTTTCCCCACAATGCATAGCGCGATGTTAGAGGTTACATCCAGTCCGGGCTATTCCAGCGGGCGACTTGCATACTAATGCAAATGGACGAGAGAATGTGTCGGGGCCTTGTAAAGTTGTTACTAACTATTTAACGGTTTGCTTTAACGTCAATGTCTTCGCAGGGTATACGCAAAATTGTGCGCACGCCCGAGCTATATAACACGACGCGTGTTTCTTGCGTGTAAACAAGAATGAAGAACGTTGGCAAACGCTGGTTCTTGCAGAACGTCGCTTGTGCACCCAACGATGATTTCTCGAAAACGGTCTCCGACTTTGACAAAACAGGAACTCGCTCTCTGCTGCGCCTTTCCAGGAACATGTTATTCGCTCTCCAGTCATGCGCGCATATACGTCCGCCACTAGCGGTGAGCCGCCTAGATTGCTTACGCATCATCATCAGTCATCATCATGATCATCATATTTTAGGTCCACTGCTGCAGGACGAAGGCCTCTCCCAACGATTTCTAATCCACCCTATTCTGAACGAGTTAGATGCACTTTATGCCCGCAAACATTTTAATTTCATCGCTCCATCTAACCTTTTGCCTGCCTCTGTTGCATTTTCCCTCTCTTGATATCCATTCCGTCGCGTCATCCATGCCGTTGCTTACGCGTTAAAACCCAATTTACCGCATTTAGGCAAAGCAATGGGCGCAGCGTTACTGCCGAATCACATGCACAAGCGTCCCCCGGCTTCGGCTGGTGCGCAGCGACGTGACGCGACGCATCTTGTATAAGTAAAACGACGTTCCGCCAAATTTAGCGGCTATGCTTGAACGTAGGCGCCACTAATATCCATTAAGCAGGAAAAAAAAAAAGAGAACTTGCAGAGAGAAGCGCTCCTTCGACATCAGGATGCGACATGAGCACCACGGAATAAAAGTCCATTCCAAGCAGTCCATTCAAAGACAGGTATACCTTAGAAAGTAACCAGGCCTTGATTGGCTTAGCAAGTTTCAGAATAAATAGATGTATTGTTTAGAAAGAAAGAGATAGAGAAAAAAAAAACCTATCTTGGCACGCATAACTGTGTGGTACAACGTGGTTCTAGCTTAAACGTGTAACGCATTTCCAGCACTAAAAAAAGAAACGGCAGGAAAATAGGAGAGGACTAGCACAGCTAACAGCTTTGAGTACTATTCACCGTGGTCTCTCACGGCCCGTGGTCCTCGATTAACAACGCCCGTCAGGCGACCATGTGAGGGTCACATGGTCACCTGATTGGTGTATTGAAGAAAAAAAAAAAAGAAAGAAAGAGAAAAAGAAAGAATTCGATAAAGGTTAGGGACTGCGGCTATTACTATACCTCTACCGACCTTTACTAGCTCTCTGAAGTCTGCGAAGTATACTACATCAAAAACGCTGAAGAAAAATTCTGAGCTTCTGAGTGCCCAAACCAGGGAATGATTACGAGGCACGCCATAGCGCGTGACTTCGGATTATTTTTGTACCTCCTGAAGTTCTTTAACGTGCACCTAAATGCAAGCGCACGGGTGTTTTTGCATTTCGCTACACTAAAATGCCGCCGTCGCGGCCGGGAATCGAACCGACGTCCACAAGCTTAGATGAGCGACATCAGAGACATTTAGTGCTGCAGCTACCCGAGAGGCTTTGCATACGCACGATCTTGGGTTTTGTTGTATGCTTCCCTTGGCGGTACGGAGACACAATAAAAGAACGCGAGGCCCATAGCGCTTGGAGGCCCCAACACTAACTATCCTTCATTTGATTGATGATTGATTTATGGGATTCTACGCCCCAAAACGACCATACGATTATAAGAGACGCCGTAGCGGAGGGCTCCGGAAATTTCGACCACCTGGGGTTCTTTAACGTGCACTGACAACGCACAGTACACGGACCTCAACATTTCGCCTCCATAGAAATGCGGCCGCCGCGGCCGCGATTTGATCCCGCGACCTTCGGATCAGCAGCCGAGTGCCATAACCACTAGACCACTGTGGCGGGGCCACTCTAAATCCTTATACTTACTAAGATAACGCGGCATGACGTGTATAAGTGTGCTACATCATTTTTACCGTTCCATCTCCCTCGTCGACCATTAACACTCACGGACTACGTCTTCGAACACAGATGCACATAGTATGCGCACTAGAAGTTTATGAGCTCTGGTCCCCATAGCATTCTTTTCCTAATATACATCAGTTTTCCACTGATGTACATACAATAGCCGCCGCAAGGTATACGCGGTAATAAATAAACCTGAAACCGCTCATGCAGTGCATGTTGCGCCGTAATTTCGCTGTTATTCCGCACGCGTAATCTTAACACTTTACGTTCATGGCCTTCCGTACAGACATGCTATCTGAATCTGTACCATGATGACGTATCTACTAAGGCTGACTATTGGGGAATGAACGTGAGAGCAAAATAATGCGGTTCTCATTTGTTTACCTCACGCCTTTTTTTTTTTTTTTCCGGTGGCATCAACTATATGGCATAGAAATCGCACAGATTATAATTGCCCGCAGTGCTTCTGTGCAGGGCAGGCAATTATAATGCAGTTGCGTTAATGATCTGCTACCACGCTTGCAGCTGATAATGAACGGGCAGCATTCGTTGTTACCACTTTTTTTTTTTTTTCTGTAAGCCGCTACCACATACCGCTTCTACCCGTATTTCCTAAAGTTCGTCAAGATCGTGACGAACATTTGCTACCAGAAGGTTACGAACTATAAAGACCTTTTTTTTTTCGTTTTTGCTTGTTTCAAGAGTGTAAAGCTGCCTTTACACTTGGCCCAAGCCTCCGAGCTATGTTTATAGTGTCCTGCCATAAAAAAAAAAAAAAAAAAAAAAACGCAAGCCTATATTGTACGAGGCCAAACGCTGATTACTTGTTTCTTTTTTGCAATAGTTTAAGGAAGAAGCATTAAGTATGTACACCGGAGGCCTTTCCAACTAGAAATATCTATAGAACACTGGACTCAGGAGAACAAAAAAAAAAAAAAAAAGGCGCGCATGCCATCTTTAATATTGAGTACCCAGGCGTTCACCGCTTTTACATCCGGTGCATAATACATGTGGCGTAGACGGAAGACGACCGCAAGCGAAACGCCGCTCGCATACATTAACCGCGAACAGCAAAAAGGCAAGTTCGCACGTGACTTAAACGAGCGCGCTGTGGTCAGCAGCCGACGGGGACCCAAGAAGAGGACGCACCGATTTACTCTTCTTATTTTAAAAAACAATAAAATAAAGTGAGAGAGAGCGAAGCGTACATGAAAGATCGCCTACGCGGGGGGGGGGGGGAAGGGGGGGGGGGGAGGGGATCGCTGACGCTACACACCAACGGCGTCGACGCGCCATCGACAATCGAACAACAAGCGGCGCGCGGCAGCAGCAAGTGTGTTCCTGACGTGGCCATAATTACCTTGGCCGTTTGCGCGCGGGGCCCGAGTGCAGGCACGCCGGCCCCGGAGGAGCACGCCCAACTGCGTCGGTGTGCGTAAGCGGGCCCATTCAATCGAAGCCGTTCGCGCCTGGCGCCGTGAAAATAGAGTTTCGATCGTGTCCCCAAACGCCCGCGCGACCCCCGGCGCGACGAGATGCCTCCCTGCCCAGACACGGCCGACCGCAGAAAAAAAAAAAGGGGGTGGCCGCCTCCAGATAAATCACATTTCACAAAGCTCGGTGGCAAAAGAACAAAGAATAGGAGTATATAGAGTGCGTGCACACGCTGTATATATACGATATACGCGAGTGCCGGATAGAGAGAGAGAGTGCCAGCGTGGAAAGCACATGAAGAGAAGCGCGCCGTCTGCCGCCAACGGCAGCTCGATGACCCTGTCGAGCAGCTCGGCGCCGAGGGCGACGCCGTTTACCTGACTGCCACCGCGGCGCAAGCCGCCTGTCGGTCGATGCGAAAGCAATTGCTTTGGCCCCCGCGCCCCCTTATATCACACAACGGCTTCGCACAGCGCAACGGCGGCTCTCTTCGCCGCCCCGATCTCACACGCGCGCGGGAGCGTCTCCGCGGGGAAGCCTCATTGCTGTCTGCGTACATATACGCTGGCCCTCGATGACTTCTAAGCCTGCGCTCTATACCAGCGCGGCGAATCAGGAGATCTGGCGTGATCATCTGAGTTAAGCCGCGGCGGTGGCCGCGCTCGATATTATACAAACGCGCTTTCAGCGTGCTCCGTGAAACGTGCTATAACGACAGCTCAATCAGTCTCGATCCGTTACAGTTAATGAAGAAAAAAAAAAGACGAAACAATACGCTCGGACCGCTCAATATAGTTGCAGTGCACGAACGGTATACGACTTTCATCCGCCTTCCATCTCGTGTGTACTGTCAAATTGGCATCGGTCGCAAAGACGTCGTATATAATTATTTACACGCGGCAACTATGCTGGAGAAATAAGTCATTAACCCGGCTTAATTGTCAGGCATACGTGAAAAAAAAAAAGATATTCCTTGCGACTAAGTCGCATCCGATTTTTCTGGGACTTCGTCATCTAGGATTTCCATGCACGCGTCGCTTTCATGCAGAACCAGTACGAGCACCGAACATTGGCGTTCGCAAACAAGTGATAATGCAACGGTGGACATGGCTTGTAGAGCCTTGTTCCCACAGCTGCGTTGGTCGACTATCTACGCACTCTAAATTAATGTAGCCCAGTCGCGGCAGAGTTCGAAAATACCATTGATGTCGACACGTAGAGCAGCACGCGAAACAAGCCTGAGAAACACGAGATGCGAACTATTAAGAAGGCAAGCAGTGCGCGGCTCTCCCAACCATACGGTTACCACTAAGCACTACAGAAAGTCCAAGGCGCGCTCTCCATCGAGTGGGTCGCATTTTCACCAAGATGCGCAAGCCGCGAAAGCCCCCGCACACCTAATTACATGCATACGTCACGTACGCCGTAATATTCATGAGGAAAGCGAAGATACCATCAAGCAGCATCTTGAGTTCTCAGGCTAATTACGCATGCGCAAAATACAGTGTGACAGAGAGTGGTCGGGAAAAGCTCGTAACCCTATAGCCACCGCATAGGCAAAGAAAAAAAATAAAGGAGGGGGGGGGGGGGGACACTTACCAGGCAGTGTGCAACAGGACACTAAGCTTGTAATAAGGGCGTTGAACAGTAATAACTATCGTGAGTCGTTCACAATATAGGTCTGTCTCTGACCCCGCAAGCAGCCGCGTGATACAAGAACACAAATGACACGGTACAGCGTCGCGGTCTGCGTTTACGCGACCAGAGGGTATATGCAGAGCGAATCCTGACGGCTACAGAGCGCACTGTCTTTCCAACGAGCAGAAGCGAATGCCTTGAAACGGGGCATGGTAAAGTAAATGCGCTATAGTATATAGCAGTCTACCGAGCAACGGACGAGTGCCTTGCCGCCTTCCTTTTTATTATTATTATTACTATTACTCTCCACTTCTTTCCCTTTAATTCCCCTGTCCTTCTCGCCGTGCTAACCTGTTGAGGTGTCCTGCGATAGAGACAGTTACGGCGCAGCACTTTTCTCTTCACCGTTTTTTTTCTTATTAGCCTTAAAGCCACTCACACATGCGACGAACACGAAACTGTCATCGTTGGCTGATTACTGGCGCCCTATAACACCCCCACCCCCACCACACACACACACACACACACACACACACACACACACACACACACACACACACACACACACACACACACACACGCACTTATGTTTCTGCGTTTAGGCATTCCCGAACGAACGGGAAAGCCAGTTCGCACAAGGCGTCCGCTTTATATATGGCAGCTTCAGTCCACGTCCGCCCGCAGTTTCGCCTCCTACGTGAGCTCGCGAGACGCCGGCGCACCGGGCGAGTTGAAACCCGGATACCTGAAGTAGCGTACTAAATCTGTATTTTAAAGGATGGAAAAAAAGAAAAAAAAAGTTATATCCAGGAAGGAAATGACTCAATCTAGACATTAGCGATGCTTACGAGTTCCCACCAAGACAGAGCCCAGAATATTTCTGTTTCAAACTCCGTGTGTTCATTCCAGCTACAGGCTGACATGCTCAACTTAAAGGGGCCGTGAAAAGAATATGCAGATGCTCGGTTGTAATTTTCACTGCTTCAACGTGCATTCGACAAGCCGACTCCGAAATATTTCGGCGAAATATGCAGTGCACATTTAATAACGGCCGTTTGAAACCCTAGCATTCTTGCACTTCCGAAACGACTATGATACGGGCCGGCATGGTACTATTCGGTGACGTTTCAGTAAGATATCTTTAAGTGTAAACGTATAGTGAACCCGCATTTGCTCTGCTTGAAAGCTAGAAGGAAAGAAAATGCTTAGAAACCGTGCGGTTCCGCCATGCAGGAGCAAGACTGAGCACGTTTTTTTTTTTTTTTTTTCGTGGCCTCCGAGGGCGCGTCAATCTCGAAGGCCTGGTGGCGACTAACATGACGTCAACTGCCGAGTTGAGGGGAACGCGCGCAGTGAAATCGAAACCGCGTTTTTTATTGCTCTAAATCAACCCACACGATGCAACGGAACAATGCATATTGTTGATCGGAGGGTCAGGATCCCGAATACGCACCGAGTACAAATCTTCAGAGACGTTTCACGACCCCTTTAATGCCGATGTAGCATGGTCGTTTTCTCCAGCCTCTTGATTCTTCAGCCTCTTGATAAGATTCAGTAAAGACACTTTTTCTACTTTAATGGATACGATATTTTCTACATTCAAGGAAGCAGTAAAGTGAGTTTGTGGCTAAGTGACTAATGTACAACAGTGCGCAAGAGACGGGACGAGTAAACGCACGAAGAGGAGCGCCGACCGTAGACTGGAACTTTAATGAAATTTCCTGTTTCTGTTTCTTTCTCATTTTTTTTTTCTTGAACAACCCAGCGAATATCCTTCGTGTGATAGCAGGCTATCGCGCCTATGTTCGCGTGTTTACCGGGGCCATCTGTTCGTCAATCGTCGTAGCTGTTGTGACTTGATGAACTCTTTGACAGTATGTTGCGAAAAGCACACCCGACGCATCCTGTCAAAAGTAAAGCGCTAATTTATCGCTCCTTGCTCTACGTTCGTCATGCAGAGTCTATAGCACGAATAAAGCAGGCCTTGTGGGGATTCTGTGCCATTCCTTTATTTCTCTCTCTCTTTCTTTTTTTTTTCAGTTCACTACTATGAAAGTGGAAACACATTTTATCCTTCAATAAACGGACTCAATCATCAGAAAGAAAAATAGAAAGAAAAATGAACGAGGTCACACGAGCAATGCGGACCATTTTGACAGCAGAAACGTTTTCCGGAGCAATGAATCTAGTTCTCAACAAGAGAAACATAATACGCGAAAGTGAGAGCGAGAGAGAGAAAGATATAACGTTTATTTTCGAAGGATCGTACCCCGAGCGATGCCCGGTGTCACCCTAGCGTGGGATGCAAGGCCGAAACACGGCAGATGTATACGCACGAGTGCAAGAACCAGTTATGCAGAGACAAAGAAAACAAAATCACAATTAGGAACACCAATGAAATTTCACAGACATTTTACAATGTTGTAGAGTACTACTGCGCTAAAATCGCAGCTACATCTCCAACACCCCCCCCCTCCCCCGCCTCCACGCACACGTACACAAAGACAGACAGCTTTAAAATGAAGAGTGAGCCTTATGAGACAGAAGCCGGGAAAAATGACGCCGCGGTTGCTACCCTGCACGACTCGGTGGCAAGAGATACTTTCCAACTTCCCTGTAAAGGGGAACAAAAAAAAAAAAAAACGAAATAAACCCCCGCTCTCCGTCTGCGTTTTCAACGAGACCCGTCGGCATCGTTTGATCACGTCCAACGCAGGAACTGGTCGTGGTTAGGCGAGCGTCCAAGCTTTTTTCCGACTTCAACATACACTTGCTCCCTTTCCCACCACTTTCCCTTCCGAAGGCGTTCGGAATGTCGATGTCAAACCCTTCGAGCAGCCGTTCGTCAAGCCGTTGGTTACAGCCGCGACGCAACGAGCGAGCACAAGGCGTATATACACTTTCCGTCCGTTGCGAGCTGATATAATCAAGTCCAGCGGGAGCCCGGTCGCCGCAGATCTAACATGCCGCACACGGCGGCACGACCCGCTGAGGAAGGCCCCCTCGCAAAGTGATAGAAGAAAATGGATGTGCGAGCGTCGAACCGCGCGGCGCTTCCGAGTCCCTTGCCGAGCACGCGCGATCCAAGGGTGGGCTCCCTCGCGGACACGTTTCCGCCTCCTTCCGCCGGGGCGCCGCTGCTTCGCATGCGCGCGGCGTCCACCCCATTCGCCAGGTCCGCCATTCATCCTGCGCGGCCACTGTCGCCATCGTGCCAGCACAGCCGGCTTCTTCTCTGGCGAGCGGGAATTCGGCGATAGGCTCGCCAGAGCGATCGCGCAAGGGCGACTGCAAACCTTGCTCCTGCTGCCGGTGTCCATGTGCGAGCCCGCATCGGATGCGCTTTCCCGGCGCGTCTCCAGGAAGCACGCAAGCGCGCGGAATGTCTCGTGATCTGCACCCCGATAGGTTCGATTATTGTTGTTTTGTTCGAAAATTTTCGCGCTCGGTGACCACAAAACAGCGTGAACTGTCGACTTCTCTCTGTGACGGGGGAAAAGAAACAAGAGAAAAAGTGGAATGAAAGGGGAGTCTCCAGTGGAGAACGGACACAAAGAGAGAGCTGAGCAATTGCCACTATAGCATTCGCGGTATATGCGAAAAGCAGCCGTGCAAGGATGCAGCCACGCGCATGGTTCAATTCTCAGCCATAAGAACGTTGCCCCAGTTCTTTGTGCGTACTTCTAATAGCGGTCGGTAATTTCTTTCCCGGATGCACGAAATATGTAGAGCGCTGAGCTTGCTGGAGCACGTTGGCAGTCATGGCCAGACGTGCTTATAGCGTTACAAGTAATGTAATACGTGTAATCTATGGCATTTGACGGCAATTTTGTAACACTTCTTCCTAGGAGTAACGAATCCCATGTGATGCAATTTTTTTTTCTGTAATTGATTACAAAGTTACAAAATCACCTGCAGCGCACATACCTCCAATTTCCGTCTCATATTTCAAGCTGCGCTCTGAAATTTGACACGTTAGCATGCAACACTGATAAAACCACTGACTAAAGTTTGGGGTATGTTACGTACGTGTAGGTGCCACTTCTCCGATTCGATATGCCGGCGGCCTCGACATATCAGAGAGCGTAATAAAAATGAAGTCGTATGAAAAGTAACGTGAAAAGTAATCGATTACGCTCAAGTAATTTCTCAATTACACTTTTAGGCTGTAATTGTGATCGGTTACTTGTTAGAGCAAAGTAATTTTAACGTTAAACCGTTACTCGTTTTCAGCACCCCGTACAAGTCTGATCATGGATTTGCACGCTCACCTATATAGATCTGTGAAACGCAACGCCCATGGCAACTTGGATGTCCGTGCAGTCGGTCAACCTTTACACGACTTGCAATACTTCGTCGCATCACTTGAAATATCTTTGTGATGTAACTTCGCTTTTGAATGGCCGAAATTTCTGCATCATACTTAGTGACCGCGTGTTTTACGTGTCCAGTAAAGCAACTAGTTTACGTAGGCAGCCGGAAGAGACGCTGAACAAGGACAAAAAGTGCACAGTGCCGCGGTATGCCACCGAACAACCGAGAGCAACAACGCAGAGATAGTGGACTGATAGGAGTCGCGAGTCGCCCGGCACGGCTTTGCCAGCGTGTGCCGCTGAAACACTGTATATACGGTTTACACTGGCGCCCAGGAACGGAAGGCACGCCGAGATGCTTGTCGTGTTCATGCTACATAAGTATCCCCGACCTGTGAGCAATTTTTCGTTCTCAATAGTAGTTCGGGCCATCTGTATAATGTATTCCTTGGAGAGATAATCTCCATTCTTCGGCCTTTCGTTGGATTTCAATACTCTCTCTCTCTCTCTCTCTCTCTCTCTCTCTCTCAGTGTGTGTGTGTGTGTGTGTGTGTGTGTGTGTGTGTGTTGTGTGTGTGTGTGTGTGTGTGTGTGTGTGGTGTGTGGTGTGTGTGTGTGTGTGTGTGTGTGTGTGTGTGTGTGTGTGTGTGTGTGTGTGAGAGAGAGAGAGAGAGAGAGAGAGAGTATGCTAGCTGTAGAGCCACAACGCAGCCAATATTTTTTACATGCGGCCCGTCTACACACAGTCTCCGTAATTAATGCCTGCACGACTGCTGAGGCTTCGACAAAATAATAAAATACTTTCTCGTTATCCACAAAAACTATATACAAGTCTTAGTTATTTGCCGCGCATTTCTCGCTCACCTTATTGATAGTCCGAATGTGGTCCATTGCCGAGTATACAACTCGTACAAAACTCAGCTTTAATTATTTGTGGCGTTTTCCATCCCAAAACCACGATACACATATGGAAACGCCCCGCCGCGGTAGTCTAGCGGCTATGGTACTCGGCTGCTGATTCGAAGGTCGCGGGATCGAATCCCGGCCGCGGCGGCTGCATTTCTATAGAGGCGAAATGTTGAGGCCCGTGTGCTGTGCGATGTCAGTGCACGTTAAAAAACCCCACGTGGTCAAAATTTCCGGAGACCTCCACTACGGCGTCTCTCATAATCAGAACTGGTTTTGGGACGTTAAACCCCACAAATCAATCAATCAATCAATCAATCAATCAATCAATCAATCAACATATGAGAGACGCCGTAGTGGAGAACTCCTGAAATCTCGACCACCTGGGGTTCTTTAACGTAAAGTGCACTGACGTCGCACAATACACGGCAGCACTGTGTTCATAGTGGTCAGCACTGTCTCCATAATAGTCATTTCAGCACGCTCCCGCAAAGCCTTAAACGTACCGTATGACGGCAAATATATCGGTGGTATCATGAGGCTCATGATAAGCCATCATGAAGGCTGACGATCACCTTTGTGCGCATTCAAAAATCAGCTCTTAAGCCCCCTCTTACGAACATATACACCGCAGATGGCCGAGATTATCTGCTGAGGATGTATAAGTCACAAAGCTTTAGTTTTCTGCGCCCCTTATCGCTTTTTTGGCACTCGTAGACTGCGCAACGTTCGATGCACAGGGAGCCGTTATGTTCATGCACTAAGGAAACTGCATGGATGCGCGAGATACAGGCGCCGAAAGTAACTTCATTTCCATTTCGTCAACCTATTGACTTGACAGCTAGAGCAATTCGTAACAGCATCGCAGGCTGCCCACTTTAAGATAGCCGTAAGAAAAAATATTGAAATCGCTTCAAAGAATTCTTATAGCTTTTTCAATGCAGCTGCGATGTTTTAGCTTCATGGTTTAACAGCTCAACATTTTAATTTCACAACATTTTTTTAATCAACAAAGCCGAAACGGAACAATACACTCGCGTAATAAGCGACGCTCAAGTTAAAAAAAAAAAGAAGAAGAAACGTGACTCTTATCAGAAACACCAATGACCAGCGGAGCTTTTCTTGCACTATATAAGCCACACAGACGCAAAGAAATCATTAAAACATCATTTTCCACGCAAATCAAGTATTTCTATTTTTTTTCTTTTTCTTTTCTTTTCTTCTTTATTTTTTTACACCAAGCTAATCATAAGCTAAGCTCATTCCGTTATCTCCTTCCTCTATCTCGACCCGCCACGGTGGCTTACGGCTGTGGTACGCGACTGCTGATCCGAAAGCCGCGGAATCGAATCCCGACCACTGCGGATGCATTTCGACGGAGGCGAAATGTTGAAACCCGTATGCTACGCGACGTTAGTGCACATTAAAGAACCCCAGGTGGTCGAAATTTCGGAAGCCGAGCTCCTGGTTGTTTTGCGACGTAAAACTCCATCAATTACGACTACGCCGACGGCACATGCTCGGCAAAGAAAGCATACAGCGGTAAAAGCAAAGCGATAAACGGAAACCTGCGAGCAGCGTTGCTCCGAGGATTCACTTGCAAGAAACGTAGACGTCTTCCTCGATAACCGAACACACGCGTATACATATCGCGAAATGCACGCACACCGCCGAGGCTGCGCTGCAGCCCCGCACGGCTAATATGCATTATACAGGAACGTACCAGAAAGAAACCACGTCCTCGCTGAAGACAGATGCATCGCGAGGAAAAGCCCAGCATGCTAGAGCGATTTGGTAGAGACAGAGCAAAGACGGATGGCAGCCGTGACCCCGAGCCGCGCGACGGCCGCCAGTCGCGGCGCGTGCGGGCCCGAGGCGAAACCGCACGGCGCGACCACGCAACGCCGCACGGCAAAGAGCGCCTGGGACCTCGCGTGCGCAGAACGTTGTATCAGCCTTCGTTCCAAGGCTATGTCCGCATCACGGACTTCCCAAGCGCTGGCGGTGTCAGTGTATACGTTGTCGCCGCAAGCCCATTTGCAATAGTTGACCCCGTAAAGACCCTATAGTCATTTCTTGGCGCCGAAAAAATTAAATATTAATAATGAAATGCGTCGTCATCTCTACTCGACAAGTAGACGTCAAACTGACTGTGCCGTCTGGAGGACACTAATGAAGCGGCAGCAAGAGTACCCCTCATAATGTAGTGGCTGTAGTGCACGCTATGCTGCCACGCGAGGACAACAAACCGGCAGCAAGATAAAGTGAAACTGCAAGGCACGAGGCCGGGCTATAGCTGGTGTCCCAGCTACAGTTACAAAGCGCAGCAGCGCACAAACAAGATAAAAAATAAAAATAAAAGCGATTTTGACCCTCGCTAAACCGCCTGCTTTATTAAATGCGAAGCATTCCTAGGCAAACCTAAGCCCCTGTGACAGTATCTAACTAATGGTCTCCTGATCGTTTCGTTCACTAGGTACACACCAAAATTGGGATACGGTATGAATGTATGACGAACATCTTGACACCAGTAGCATGCCATACTTGTCAGGCACGTCAATACTAACGTGAGTGCTGTCTTGTAAGACAGTAATCACGTAGACAAGATTAGTTCGGAAGACAAAATTTTGGAATCTGTGCGGACCTTTCGATTGGCGGCACGCGAATAGCGCACCTTGAGATTTTGCGCATTGAAAGATGGATTAAATGAACTACGGGCTCTAGAGTCCAAGATATTTACTTCATTCGACCATTATGCCACGATCGCCTAGCTATAACGATGCTGTCAGAAGAGCAAGGCAGGAAGGAATTCCTCGAACAATTGCTCGAACACATCATTAACAGGTACCTATTGAAACCACAGTAGTTAGTGTTGCAAGTTACATAAAAAAAAGGCAAGGGACTAGGAAGAATTGCTGGACGATACAATAAGTTGTCAATTGTGAGCAGTGTTTTTTCAGCTAGGCATCTGAGCCATTAGTGCAGGACGCGGTGGTGTAACCCTCGCATAAAACGGCCCCAACAGAGTGGACGCAGTGATGCGGTTGAAGCGACAAGACCAGTAGGCGATTCATTTCCACGTCGCCTTATTTAATTACCACTACTGAATGCATCAGATTGCGCGAAGCTTATCCGCCAGAAATTTCTTGCATGCAGTACTCTGCTGAAGGATAAATAATAGCCTTCGTTATCGAATACGCTTCTCAATAATCACTACATCGCACACATGCCTGAAGTGGATATTGGAGTAACAAAGCATACAGTGCGCAACGAGGTAATAGCGAGTACACGGCAGTCTAAATCTGTTGACAACTCCAAAACGAAAAAAGGCTCGTTCTCGGCACGACTCCCCAGCGCATATCCTGGTACATATAAAACGCTTCAAGTTGTACAAAAACTAGAGCATCATGCGTTGTCCACGATTCCCAGCGGACGATTCGCCATCAAACGACGACACGGCGCGGTGGACATCACGACAGTGCATATCTCTTCCACGACCCGCCAATGCACGCGATTCATGGACCACGCAGCGCTTAAAGGCAGCCAGCACGCGAGGCCAGCGACTAGAAGACGCGCGCAGCAGCAGCAGCAGCGGCAGGGGCGGCCGCGCGTGCTCCTTCTTCGCCGAGCCGAGCAGGGGCACGGGAAACCGCCCCGGCAGTCGATCCATCACGGCGAGAGATTCGCAAAAGGCGAGTTCGCAACGCAAGAAGGCTTATTGCGCGACGCCAGATTTCGCGGACCCACGCGCGCGAGGCGATAAATCCAGCCCTGCCAGGAACACGGTCGTGCCAAAGTGGCCGCCCGTATAGTGTATGCCGCTTCTGCTCCCGCGGGGAAAAGAATGATGGCCGCCGGAACGGCCTGCGGCGGCACGGGCCCCTATCACTGCCAGCCACTGGCCGTGTCACTCGGCAGTCAGCACGTCGGCCGGACGACGCCGTATCGACCGCGGCCACCTCAAAAGGACCGATGCTCGAGTTGCCGCGATATATACGACCTATATACGGGAAAGACCCGCGTGCATTTCGCCAAGAAACACTTTACACTTGCGCATGCATGCTCGAACACATGGCTCGCAACCTAGTAAACTTCGGAACAGTAAGCAAAAACGTACAAAATTTTCCTCATTACCTATAGGCGCGTATTGCACGCTGTGCGTCCACCGACACCTGGTAGCGAACTTGGGTTTAAGTTTCTTTTTTTTATGATTTTCATCATGTTCTTATGCTCTTTCAGGTTCTCGAAATTTTCTGTGGCTAACTGTCTATGTGTAAGTTCTTTCTACTAGACAAGGTGAACGCATTGATATTCTGTTATAGAACAATGAAACGATGGACGTCCAGTATAGCCACAGCCTCTTCACACCGGGTACGCGACCGCCGCGGCCGGAATCCACCCTGCGTCTTTGCAGGGCAGCAGCCGAGCACCTAAACCGCTACACCGCCGCGGAGTAAGAGAAGTGTCGTTTCTGATGGCAGAAGGCAAGCGTGCAAGCGACCACAATGAAGGCAACTTCGCAAGTCAGAGGCGTAGAAAGCGCTAATGGCGGATAACGCGTCGCCAAGAGAAAGATAGAAAGATGGAAAACTTTATCGAGCCAGGATAAATCTGTGCGAACCGTACTCGCAGCTGGTAGGTTCTTATTCATAAACGAAGATTACATAAAGTAGGTGACGTCATACACCAAATGCACCTTGCTGAAGCATGCCACGCCCTGTTCAGCGAAAGAAAATTAGAAGAAAAAACTCGCTAGGTAGTCATGCTACAGCTGCAGGGTTGTAACGCCAACGCATTATCGGCAGTTTAGAACCCCAATTGTAGAAAATTTACCGCTGCGTCTCACGCACGACCACGCCAGTACAACTTATCAAAGTGGAATCGCAGGCACCTTCAAGACGGCTTAGTTGGTATTAACAGTCAGTGGTCATCCCCTAAACCAGGAGTCTCAAACCCGTGGCCCGCAGACCTTTCGCCAGAGGCCCGAACTGCATGTGGCAGTCTTTGTCCGATGAGAATCAGTGTACAGATTAGTCATTCTGGAGATCGGTACCGATACATCTCGCGATTGCCGAAGCCAAATCCCCTGCAGTAATGACCCACATATGAGATACGGAAAAAGTTTTCTTTTAAATGGAAACGTCAGATGACATTTTGCCCCCCAACTTCACTGTCCCGGCCCTACGGCCTCGCGCAGGGGCTTGACCCTTGCACATAGTTTGTAAAAATACAGTGGTGCACTTGCCCTGCACTAAAGGAAGCGAGCGAAAGCCCGTTTGTTATATTAAGAACACACATCTACCTTTTACATACTTGAAAATGTCAGCACGCCACTTACAAGAGAAAAAAGTCTTTATTTTAAGGTTGGAACAGAACTACATCTGGAACTTAAACCTGTATGGACGCTGCTAAATCTGGGCACAAGCAGAGGAGGAAACATTGCCATATCGCACAATATTGCTAAATTCCTGAGTGTTCAGTATTTTTCTCACCGCGAAAAAGCAATAGTATACCTGCGCACGCACATAGTTATTCCAAAATCTTCCGTTTTAGTGCAATATTTTGTCGTAAACGACCTATTTATTTGAAGTCGCAGCGCCATATGAAGCCAGAAGAACGAAGACTAGGCAAATCCATGTCATACCCATCATTGCCATGCTGGCTCAACCGCCTTGTTTGAAGCTGCCATAGACACTAGCGCCAGTTCTCCCTCTAGTATTTAGTAGGAAACTCTATGGTCAGAGCACGTTAAAGAACCCTAGATGGTCGAAATTTCCCGAGCCCTTCACTACAGCGTCTCCCATAATCATACCCTGGTTTTCGGATGTAAAACCCCAGAAATCACTCAATCAAGCTAAAACAAACCTAGATGTTATTTTCTTTTTTATTCACAAATTTGTCAGTTTTCTTGCGAGAAAACGAAAGAGTCGGGACTAAAAGTTCCAGCATGCGCCTAAGGCCCCGACCCTTGTACAATCTGTGTTCACTGAAGGAAGCATGCAGACAAGAGCAAAAAGAAAAAAAAAAAGAAATTGCAGGCGTTTTTAACTTTGTCCATGCAGCGCATGATCTTAAGGCAAAATAAAGAGGTAAAGGTGCAACTTAAGAAGAACAAGCGCAAAAATAACTACAAAACAAAAAGAGCATCAGCGCACACTCCCAGCTTGACAGTTTGGATGAAAAGTCAAAACACTATATTTTTCATAACAATCAGCCTGCAGACACACACGTAGTTCATGTGTCTTGCGCATTAAAACAAACGGTACAGCTCATGACAACAAATTTATCATTAATGAGTAAATGTCGCGCATAACACAGACACACACACACACACACACACACACACACACACACACACAGAGAGAGAGAGAGAGAGAGAGAAATGACTTATGGAGTTTTACGTTCGAAAACCAGGATATGATTATTAGAGTCGCCGTAGCGGAGGACTCCGGGAATTTCGACCCACACAAAGAAAAAACGCCACACAACTCATCTCACCATAACTATATTTACATACGTTCCTTCACCGAGTCTCCAAACTTAAATCCGTTTTGGTTTATGGGTTTGGCCCTTTTAAAAAAAAGACTTCATATATACCTTCCGCTGGATAGTCATCACCTCTTCCACAGCTCCCAACGAAAACACACGCGCATACACATACACATTTTTTTTAACCGAGAAAATACCTTTTCTTTACGAAGAACGTTTTGTTTTTTTTTGTTTTTTAGAAAAAATGATATCCTTATCGTGCTCACCATGTTATCCTTTTTTTTTTTTTTTGCTGCCGATAGAGATAGAGAGAGAGAGAAGACAAGGGCGGAAAAAATAGAAACGAACGAAGCGAACATGGTCACCAGATCCCGAGCACACGCCGAGTGGAAATCGCGCGCTTATCAGAACTACCACCAAGTATTCCACAATCAGGCACGCACGAATGGCGCTTTGCAGTGGAAGGTCCGTCGCAAACGAGTGCCGCATGTTTTAACGACAGAACAGACAAGTTTTTTCATCATTACGCGCACATGGCCACAGCGATGGCGACATATGGACAGCGGGCGAAAGCTAGGCGAATGCACATTCCTTGATCGAATGATTCGAATCCACTCAAGCATGGTAGATCACACGTGTACGCCGCTTCGTGACAGCGCAATGGAGGACAGGTCGCCTAAGCGAGGCCCAAGCGGTGAAACTAGACAGAGAGGAAAAGCTAGGTGTGATGTTGAGGGCGGTATATTACACCAAAGTAGTGAAGAAAAACAGCGTCATTCCAAATATGAAAACGAGACGCCCCTTCCCCCACCTTTCTTCCCCCCGCCGCGTCCCATAAAGTACTCTATTCCTGGGACATGCCCGGAACATAGTAGAAAATAAACATTGGCTGCTTCAGACTGCGGCGAAACTCAGGAGTACATATGGCTCTTGACCTCGTGACACGCACCGTGTTCGGTCCAGAGGCTTCAACATGACCGCCACAGCGGACGAAGCGACGCATGTTTAACAAGAGTAAGCACTACTATCTCCAAGCAGTCTTCCGGAGAAGACAGAGGCGGAAGATTGCGTGAGAATCGTGCTCGCTGATTAGGCATGACGATTTATGTAAACACGATCTCACTAGCCTTTAGGGCCCCATATACAATGTTTTCCAGTTAACTAGCGCCAAGCTTTTTTTTTTAAAAAAAAAAACACTCCGCGTGCGTGTTCCGAGAATGCAACCGCCGTACTGTTTGCAGTCTTCTTGACCATCTCCGACTACCTTTAAAATGAGCTCAAGCAATTAATTATTATGAATTAACGAACCCACTTTTAGAATGTCGCTTGAAACGCAGAATGCTCAATGGAGGAGTTTCAAAGCGTGTTTAACTAGTGCCCGAATGAATTTGCATAATAATTAGTGCAGTGGTTTTAATTTTTCCGGGCTTGTCCGGGCTTCTGAGAAAGTTCCCCAGATTTGAAAACAGTGCCACGAGACTACAGGCACCTGCGAGCAGTGACATTACCGCCCTCGAACATGCTACGAACGAACGATCGACCATGCACACAGACAGGCGGTACTGGGCCCATCAGTGGCTCCGCCACAGTAGTCTAGTGGTAATGGCCCCCGGCTGCTGATGCGAAGGTTGCGGGATCGAATCCCGGCCACGGCGGCTGCATTTCGATTGAGGCGAAATGCTGAGGCCCGTGTACTGTGCGCTGTCAGTGTACGTTAAAGAACCCCAGGTGGTCGAAATTTCCGGAGCCCTCCACTACGGCGTCTCTCATAATCATATGTCGCGGTTTTGGGAGTGTAAAATGCGAGTAATCATCATCATCATCTGGACCCACCACAAGAAGTTAATAAGATGACCCACTTTTCGTCCCAAGGAAAAAGTATATAAAGTAACTCTAGTCCTCTCGGCCTGTTTACGTCTACGGTCGGCATGCATCATCGATCGTTCTGTTGTAGCATGTTTGAGAGCACTAATGTGCGGCTCGAAAACGCCTAGTCACATGGTGCTTTTTCAAATCTCGCGCAATTTCTTAGCATCCCGGAATAAGAAAAACAACTTATTATTACGCAAATACATTTTTCGGACACTAATTAACATGCCCTAGAATTCTCCATTTAACGTTTAAAGTAACACTTTCTAAAAGTGGTTAATTGATAATAATTAATTACTTGATCTCATTAAAACATTGCTTGTTATGGAAAATACGACAGTAAGCAATACTAAGATGGTTGTATTCACATAAAGCGCACATGAATTTTCTTTTTAATGCTTGGCGCAAGTTAACTGAAACACCCTACATACTTCATTTTGTGCAGAAGGCTTGATGTGCTCCTACGCTGTAGCTGTACGTTGCGCATAGCTCACTGCTACTAGGTCAAGCACCATGGTCCCACAATACGAAGGCTTTATCACAAGTATTGTCACGCCACTCTGAAACAAGTGTAAATAAAAATGGCGCATAGAGACCGCGGGGGCGGAGGGTTAAAGGGGGAAAAGATGTCGCGCTTCCAAGTGAGGCGTCGTTGTTGCTGACACGGCCTACTGTATAAAAGCCGTGAAACTTGGCGACGATCCGAGGCGTCGCGTCTGTGCGACATCAGCAGACAGATTCAGGGAGGGGAAAAAAAAAAGTGTGCCCCTCGGGTGGGGGGTCCGCACATCGGATCCGCGAGGGGCACGGAGCCCGCCCCGTGGAAATCGGGCGGCGGAAACTGTCTCCGCTGGCAGCGAAGAATGCTCGTGCTGCGCGGGACAGCGATAGCAGCGCAGCGCGATCCGGGAGGAGAGAGAGGCCAGAGACCGCAGGATCCGCGCGAAGGAAGGGCGCACCCCCCCGAACGCGCTTCCCCAACGCTGCCTGCGGCGGCGGCGGCCGAACGCTGCACAGCGGCGCTGGATAACGAGAGCGCCGGCGGCGGGCCCCAGCATGCGCGCCCGCCAGTTCGAGACACGGGGCTTAGTTTCCAAGCCTCCAGCATCGATCGCCTGTTCACGGCCCTCGCTTCAAAAAAAGCCAAGAGCCGGGGCACAAAACGAAAAAGCGACGCGGCTCCGGAATCATTCTAGCGCCAACGGCGCGCGGTGGCACCACGCTTTTTTTATTGCGTCCCCCCCCCCTCCACTTCTCCTCCTCCTTGTGCAAGTGCAACGTGAAGAGCGGAGCGTTCCTGCGGCAAAAACGCGCATGGCTGCACTGAAAAGCCTCTCTCTGACCCGGGGGCCCTCGGCGAGAACCCGCCATGGTGAGCAAAAAGTTGGCCCCCTCGAATCCTGTCGACCCCCCCCCCCCCCCCCATGTTCGATTTCCGGCACTCGAGACGAAGGACTTTGCGGCTGGGCCCACTCTCGGGATATCGCGTCTCGCCAGAAACAGCTCGTTACGCTGGCTCGCAGTTTGCGAGACACCGCGTGCAGCGGTAAAACGAACAGGAAAAAAAGAAAAAGAAAAATGCGATCCAAGTTCTGGAGACCGTCGGTACGACTGCATGGGACAGAGAAGTGGTATTGAATCATAAAATGAAAAGTAGAACTAGACCCCATCGGAAGAGGACCGTACAGAGCGATACATGAGCAAAACCAAAGCGGCTTGTTCACGGAAGCGGAAACGCTCATGTCGGACAGTCGCACACCACGAGCGCATCCAGGATAAGCTGTTTATGCGGAGCTTGGCCCGTCGTCGTTAGCTAAAAAACGGAGCCGCGTGACAAAGCGGGTGAGGGAAAAAGAAAGAAAGATGGGAAGACGGTAAGAAAATCTGTTGCCGTAGCTGGGGTTCGAACCAGGGACACCACGCTCCGAAGGCAAGTCTCGTTACAAGTACACTAACACGGCCAAGACGCTTGCGAAGATGCGAATATGTGATTCATACGAATGGCTTTGATTTTATTTGGTTCAGTCACCTACTTATGGAAGGCGTGTGCTCTTATAATGTATACATAGCTTTGGGTTGGTGGCTCTGCGCATTACATCCAAGCTACGACTATGAGGACACCGCAATTAGTGCGTGCTCCTGAGGAAGGCGTTGCCTACCACGAGGGTCAGCGGCAGCGAGACCGGTCTTTCTCAAGCTTAGAATACGTATTCTGATCTTGTAACGCCGAAATAAATGCTGTACTTGCCAACGTGATCCCTTGATGATATAATTGACCTGCTGCCAAGAATTCATCTTTGAAAAAAAAAAATATATATATATATATATATATATATATATATATATATATATATATATATATATATATATATATATATATATATAATCAGAGCTTAATCTGATTATTTGCAAGCATGAGGTGTTATAAACTGACGGCGCGAGCGTGTCGTTCTCTCCGAACCCCCAGCTAAAGATTGATTTGATTTGTCGGGTTTAACGTCCCAAAACCAGCTCTGATTATGAGGGACGCCGTAGTGGAGGTCTCCGGAAATTTCGACCACCTGGGGTTCTTTAACGTGCGCTGACATCGCACAGCACACAAGCCTCAACATTTCGCCTTCATCGAAATGCAGCCGCCACGCCCGCCCCCAGCTTAAAAACTAAGTTGAGAGAAACATTACTAGTGCAATATGCCTCGATGTTAACGATAATGCCGGGAAACTCAAACACAGCGGAACGAAATGCACAACCGCGTGAGGTAGTTAATTCGCCTGTTAGCATAGATCCACTAAGCGTATATATGCTGGCGCTTCCTGGTACGGTCCACGCGTATACCGAGAGTGGCGCGTGTACGCGTGGATTGGCTATGTACGGTGTCTAGACGCGTAGAGGTTTATACAGAATTATTTGAGATTCTTCCCCATTACCACTTCTCTGTAGTTGTTTACAGGCATCTTGGAGCGTTTCAGTCAATTTAGCTTACGAGAACGCATTAGGTTAATTGTTCGCTCACAGGCACACGATCGTTACAATTCATAGCGCGGTGTGTGACTTGCAATAAATCTTACCCATATGCGAAATATCACGGCTTACCGTCCTCGTAAATTCAACGTACACCGTTCCCTTACTGCCGCTTCCCTCATTTACCCTTAATTACATTTTTACACGTGCAGTAATTAACAGAAGAAGGATTAATTCGAGCGTCTGCCACGCCTTCTGAAGACCGCAAAGGAGAAGAAACTTGATGCGTGTGTGATGCGTGTAATGTCTAAGATGAACGGTGTGCTTAACGCCTACCCAGTTACTGGCCATTTATAAACGAAAGCCCTCTAAGACGCCAATACAACAGGTTGAAGCACACGATGTATGCATGCGACGAAAGGAGCGACACGTAACATGTCGAGACTCACCGCGGTGGCTTAGCGGCTAGCGTAGTGGCTTGCGAAGCTCGTGGTAACGGGATCGAATCGCGACAACGGCGGTAGCATTTCGATGGGGGCAAAATGCAACAGACTTACGCGCACGTTAAAGAACTCCTGGCGGTCAAAATTATTCCAAAGCCTTTATTCCAAGACTTTTATACAGAGCATGCCTCAGTCACATCGTGATTTTGTCACGTCAATCCCCATCAATTATTATTATTAAAACGTCGACGTCGTCCGCTAATTAAACAGCAGTGAGTAGTAGAGTACTGCTGATGGAAGTCAAGGGAGACACCAATTAACGAACGACGCTATGGTAAAGTGCGCTGCGACCAAACTGCTAAATAAAGGGTTTAACCTTATCTTCGTTAAGCTAGCGACGTGAGCACACTGCTCTATCGTCATATGCACAGGTACTTTTTTTTTTTCTTTTTAAGGGAACGCTAATACAAAGGCCGAGAATTAATGAGATCACGGCACACTGCAGTCCCAAACGCGCCTTCCCTTTCATCTTTTTTCACCATAAATCCTGCGCTGCTTGTGTGTCAGTGACAGAGTGCAGCGCCAAGCACTTTGTACAGCTGGCGGCCCGTGTCGCGGAGCAGTGCTTTTGCAGAGCAGCGCGGCGCGGCGCTCTTCGCTTGATCGCCGCCCACGCTGCATACCTGAACGGATTATCCGCCGCGACGCTGCGCCCGGAAAATCGCCTGGTCGCGCGCCGCCAGCCGGCACAGAAAGGCCAGCGGCAACGATGTCGGTGTACACGCGAAATCGCCGCGTCCATTAGGGTGCTTCCCGAAAATGAGAGGGCGTTGCAGAGGGGAGCGTCACCGGAAGCATCTACCAGTACAACAATACGAGCAAGTAGAAAGACATCGCGAAACGTATACGAAGCAAGCGATCGCGGTGCTGCTTATACCTGAAAATCTAGACCCGTGTCATCATCAGTGAGTTCAGTATGCAACTCGGGAAATGAGCGCAGCCATCAGTATGAGTAGCGCGCAGTGGCTTCTCATTCTGCGTACTTGAGTGAGTATAGAGCGGACGTCAAAGGCATGTAAACCGCAGTACCATGCTTACAACGCAGTACAACGGTGGTATAGTGTCTATGGCATTCGAATGCTGATACGAAGGTCGCAGGATTGAATACCGGCCGCGGCGGCTGCACTTCGACAGAGACGAAATGTTGAGACCCGTGTACTGCGCGATGTCGGTGCACGTTAAAGAACCCCAGGTGGTTCCGGATCCCTCCACTACAGCGTCTCTCGTAATCACATCGCCGTTCTGTGACGAAAAACCCCAGGAATTCTTATTATCATGCTTCAAGAAACGTTCAATACTGCATCAACAACTGGAGGAAGACTTTTTCTCGCGAACACTGAACTTTCTCATTGGCTGCTTTCAGAAAGCCTATAGTAAGCGATACTGTGACAACAGCAGCTCGACTCGGCGAAAGCCGCATTCTAACCCGTATTTTCTGGACTAACACGACGAGACTTGTGTTTCAAAAGGCGCTTCAGTATGACTAAACTCCCCCAGATATTTCTCTTTTTTATAAGTAGCGACAACTACCTGCTCTCCCGGCCCCCTCTCACACAGAGCCCGTGTCGGCAGCCATGTGTTTCCTACACACTTGGAGTTACGTTAAAGCTGGGTAATTGCAAAAACAAAGATAAAATTAAAGATCATAAGAAAATGTACCCCTTCTCGTGCCACTAAGTATAACGGGATAAACACTTGGAATGGAGCATGCGCGGGCAGGGCGTCCGGCCGTGAACATACACGTTCCTATCAAACATGACAGTGAACGTGCCACTTAAATACAATGAAACGCCTACTGAAACGCGCTACTTTCTTTGAGCCTCTCTCACTGCGGCCTTCAAGTAAGAGCTTTAGGAAGCACATGGCTGTCAAAAGTAACGCTGACCAACCAGATGGGTCAGTGGCACATCAAAGCTTTTCGCTACATAAATAAACGGAAAAAATATCTACGATACGATATCTACGGTACGATATATCAGTTCACTGAAAAACATAACTAAAGGTTTCACGAATTCAGCGCAAATAAAGAAAAGCTACCAGAGAAGAAAGTTCATATAAGTTAGTAAAGGACTAGGCTTCCGAATTGCTAAAATTTGAGGGCAAGAGAAAAAGTTGGCAACCATTCTAGGTACATTTAGAGGTGACCCTTTATAACAACTGCGAATTCTCCGACATCGATTGTAGGGAGAAGCTGAAGGGGCCATATATAGGGATTGAAGGCGACAGATGAATGCTACGTGAATGTCAATGAAATCTCGACGCAATGCTCTGGAAAACCAACGACAGTGACTCAGGGGTCAGGATCATATGCAAGGGCTCTTCGACCTCAAGTCCGTGATGATGCCGTGAGATGCCGCTGGGATACAGGGACTGCTGGCCGCCATAATGGGGCATAACACCTATCTCCTGTTCTTTTTGTTTGTTTGTTTTTTCAATAAAATTTTATTGCTCATCCACCTCTTTGCTTCCGCACTTCCGGCTGGCGTTGAGCAGCTGTGAGAGGACGCTTGGTCATCTGTTCGGCAATGCAACAGGTAAGCCACCCTTTCTTTACGATCGACAGCATTTGAGCATCATCCTCTGCGGCTCTGCACGAATCAGCCTTTAAATTCGCGTGCGAGATTTGCCATGGATCATGAAAGTAAGGACTGCAGTTCAAATTTAGTGCTGACAGAGAAAAAGGCCATTCTTTCCAGAAAGTGAATATGCTTCACTCGTATGAAGACACATAGGCCAGGCTAACAAGTTCTGTAATGGAGCGGCAAACGGAGCTTAAATTTGCACCATCCTCAGACCTTGAAAATGTCGGCGTGCCTGACACACCTATGAAGACTGCGAATATGCATCCAGCGGAGGAGATCACCAAAGACAATTAAAGCAGCTGACGGACGCTATAAAGTTAAGCTACCTTTGTCAATTCACCACGACTCACGCGCGAGCACGGCGCTTAAAGGGGTCCTAAAAAGAAAATGGTTCTGCCCGGTTGTAATTTTCAATGCTTCAGTATACGCTTTCGACATGCCGATTCCGAAGTAATTCGTCGAAATATTCAGTGTACATTTAATAACGCCCGCCTGAAATCCTAGCGTTCTTGCGCTCTCGAAACAAACATGCGACACTGTATAGGCCGGCATATAGGTACTATTCGGTCACGTTTCGGTGACGTCAGCTGAAGATATTTGAAAGTGTAAAGGTATAGTGAACTTTCGCTTGCTTTAAAATAATAGATTTGTATGAAAGACATAATTTGGACGTCATGCAGTGCCACCGTTCGGAAGCAAGGCTACAGCACGGTTCGATTTCCCGTGGCCCCCAGAACGCGCCAATCTCGGAGGCTATGACGGCGACACACATGACAACTGCGGAGTTGAGGGAAACGTGTGCAGGTGAAATCAAAACCGCGTTTTTATCACTCTACAGCCGAGACGCTGCAACGAAACAGTGTATATTATATATAGGAGGGCCAGGATTTTGAATACACACGTACAAAATCTTCAGAAAACGTCTCACGACGCTGCTAACTGTGACGGTTGTCGGCCGAATGTACAGGTCACGAAAAAAGCGGCTTCTGTCTGTCAAAGGAGCCCCCTCCAGCCAATGGCGCCGCTCTGTCAACGTGACGTCGCGGCAGACCCTCTCCGCGACGCGCTCAAGACAGAAATCACAGCGCGGCGCGGAGAGGGTCTACCGCGACGTCACGTTGACAGAGCGGCACCATTGGCTGGAAAGGGGTCCTTTGGTAGACAGAAGCCGCTTTTTTCATGACCTGTACCCGAGTTCTAGGCAGCAAACGATGGTCAGCCAATTTATTACTGTATATGCTATACATACAAAAGAAGCAACTCTGCACAACCCGGCATCGTTCTGTATAAGAATATTGTTGATAAAACTACGCCTTCGCGAGCGGCAAACACACCACTGCGGACGGGCCGGCGCTGACCCCAAGGTGTACGGCGGACCTCTTGCCTTTCGCGATGAAGCGTGCGCTCGTCACAGAGCGCTTGGCGCTTGTTTTTGCCATCACGGTTAACAATACAGTCAGATACAACTCAAGTCTGCAGTGAAGCCCCTCCTACGCCCTTATGACCGCCAGTCACTGTACCTCCGCGAAGCCTCAAATAGTTCCTTCTTTGATTTATTGATTTGTGGGGTTTTACGTCCCAAAACCAGTTATGGTTACGAGAGACGCCGTCGTGGAGGGCTCCGGAAATTTAGACCACCTGGGGTTCTTTAACGTGCACTGACATCGCAAAGTATACGAGCCTCAACATTTCGCATCCATCGAAATGCAGCCGCCGCGACCGGGATTCGATCCCGCGACCTGCGGATCTGCAGCAGAGTGCCACAACAACTAGACGACCGTGACGGGCATAGTTCACTCTTTTAACTTTTCATGCGGCCAAAATAAGGTGAGAGTGCCGACAATAATGGATAGGCGCATAATTTTTTTTGTCTTCATTCGTTTATTAGAGTGGAACATGGAAAGGATAATTTCTTATTGAGCTGAAAGCAAGCGCTCGCAATGCAAAATTCTGGCGCGCCTCAAGCGCCGCCACACTAGTTTTTTAAACCCAGTCCAGTGAAGTTTCACGCACAAAACGGGCTCGTAAGCGAAATGCAGTTGCACCGCGGCCTTTTGCAGATGGAAAAGCTGAGACTCCACACATTTTGCCCATGCTACATCATGGCTGGTACCGATGAAAGTGCTCAAAAACAGCAGACGCTCCGCAAGTATACCGAAACCATAAACACGGCGCCATGTTGAAAAGGGCGCGGACCACGATTACGTTTGGTCCTGTGATTGGTTGGCGGAGTAACACCGACGCGCGCGGTCCGGCCGTCGGCCCTTGTTGCCAATCGCTGGATTTTTCATTTTTTTTGTGTGTGTCTTTATATCTTACTATAGTACTCATATGTCACGTGCATTAGTTTTCTCTGCGCCTCGATGTGAAGAGTAATGTCCGAAAGGAAGCGAGTTGGCTGCATACATAGCCGGTTCGGTGAAACGGCCGGTGCCGCTGCTTACCTCTCGCATCGCGGCGTACGATCTGTGGAGCGGCGTGGAAGCAGGCATGTGTGGAGCAGGCGAGGGATGGCAAACTTTAGAACTAACTTTTTACCCCGTTATGAATTATTTTGTGTGAAAAACAAATCAGAGTCAACATTTTAAATGCTGTTGTGAGCGGTGACATTTCAAAAGGCTCGGTAGCCTTGGCCCGAGCGGTCCCGGCGTGGGGAAGCAACCGCGATGCGCTGCAGAAGCACGAGTTTCGACCATTAGGGTGCAATAAGATAACGTCATCTTCCAAAAATTGCATTGCATATTCTTATGCCGCAACAGGTACCATCTTTTTGGGAACAGGCACCGTTTTGGGGAAGATACATGTGAAGCGACAGCGCTGAACTCCGGAGAGGTACTGTGCGCGCCCGTTTCTGAAAGCCGGTTTGCGCTCAACCGAGCTTGGCAAGCTCGGCTGGGGGCCAACCGCGGTTGCAGTCTATAACCGCCGTTTGTCGTGCCGTGTGACTGCGCTAACTGCGTTTAACGATAACCGCGGTTACGCTAACAGTGGTTAAGGGTGCTCGTAGTACACGTCAGCATATACCCCATGGAACTGCGCCTTCCTCAACTACGATCATCAGTCGACGACAAATGGCATGAGTGTCACCCTGTGGTATGCACCAATTTCAAGTTGAACATTCCGACCTAATCTTAAAGACGCGCTTGTTTGTCGCGTTGCGCTATCCCCCCCCCCCCCCCCCCCAACGAAAAAAAAAACCTTGTCGCTATTCCGCCATTGTTATTTTTCCTTATCTCTAGCTAGATGGTACAAAGTCCCTAGCCAGCAATCTTTTTAAGGCGAAATCCTGATGTCTCTCATGCGGAAGTGTCCTTGAAAGAGTTGGCAATGACCTTCTCGAAATTCCCGACGTCGTCGCGGATGACAGAAAAAAATGACGAGACCGTAAGAAGCCGTAAGCTCGCCTTACAAAATGTCATACGACGAAATGGTGACGTCGCCATGTAACGTCATGATGACAGCACAAAGTACAGGATTTATATGGCAAATGAGCTCTGCGGAAACCCGCAAGGTGGAGCAACGTTTATGAAAGGGAAATTTAGCATCCACCCGTTTTGGTAGCACAAGGCTTACAAGGAAATCCGTACGGATGTCTGAGAAATGAGTTGTCGATGGATTCGCCCTCGCGCTGTCATTCGGTGGCCTCCTGGTTAGCTCAATTGTCAGAGCGAGTGCCCCGGACAGGCGTTGGTCCCGGGTTCGAACCCCGGACCAGGACGAATTTCTCGGCAACTAGGAGGCTTTCATTTCTGAGAAATCCGTACGGATTTCCTCGTAGCCTTGTGCTGCGAAACGGGTGGATGTTAATTTTCCTTTTCATAACGTATAGGATTCCGTGGTGACATCGCACGATCATCATTGACGGCGTAACGTAAAAGCAAACAATAAAAAAGAAGAAGCTGTGTTTGATGCGAAATTTTTCAGAGAGGTCCCTGCGAAAATTGCCAATTCATGGCTTCCAAAATAAATTTTTCGCGGTATGGCTAAAACTCCAACCCCCGCCGCCGAGAGGCTAAGCGAGCACGCTACCACCCACCCGCGACTATTTCTCTTCATGGATACAGGGAAAAAAAAAAAAAAACGTTACATTAACACAAATGTTTGAAACAATGGCACTCAGGCATAATCAATTACACACATCGAACATACAAAACCAGTCAAGGGTGTGACGAGATCGTTCGTATAAATGGCATGAATTCGAATTATTTGCTCTTGGAAGATGTTTCTCCTTTTTCGCGGTGGCTCAGCATGCGCGGTCTATCAATCTTGCTCTCCAGGGACTGTGCCGGCCTTCAATAAAGATGAGATCATACGGTAAGGTTTTGTCCTTCGTCACGCGAAATGCCTGATACTCGTAGAGGCACGGCCTCTAAATGCATAGATGAGCGGCTGTGGGGGTAAAATCAATGTACCTTTTGAATGCCCGCTCTAGAACATGCCAAAAGAATGCCATCACGGTTAACAACACAGTCAGATACAACTCAAGTCTGCAGTGAAGCCCCTCCTACGCCCTTATGACCGCCAGTCACTGTACCTCCGCGAAGCCCCAAATAGTTCCTTCTTTGATTGATTGATTTGTGGGGTTTTACGTCCCAAAACCAGTTATGATTACGAGAGACGCCGTAGTGGAGGGCTCCGGAAATTTAGACCACCTGGGGTTCTTTAACGTGCACTGACATCGCACAGCACACGGGCCTCAACATTTCTTCTCCATCGAAATGCAGCCGCTGCGGCCGGGATTCGATCCCGCGACCTTCAGATCAGCAGCCCAGTGCCAACCACTAGACCACCGCGGCGGGGCAACAGCATGGCATCCCCTACATGCTTCTTACACTGATGCTATATGTATACAGGATGGGTCGTATTTCGGGCAATCACTGGCGCCTGTCACTTCGCATAGGAAGTACTCACACATACCCACTCCTGTAATTTGTGCTTGCTGGTAGCCAATTCTCTCTACAAGCGTAGCTATCACGTTAACTTTGCAACTTTTGCACAATTACCAACAGTTTCGTAGGAATGCACGCTGTACTATCATCGGCCATGTTATACGACACCGCCGTTGGAGAGCTTTATTAATGTGGCGTTCTTTTTATCGTTATACTGCAATGTCGCGTGTCTACAGCTGTTCTATGAAATACGTGCACAAGTGCAAGGGACTACTATGTGTGGCTGAGACACATATATAGCATCAGGCGCCGTGCATGCATGCCAACATCTCCACCTATAATATGTAAATACTCTGAAGAAATAAACTATAGTGACATTCCACACAAACTCAGTGTTTTCAACAGTGTGAGAGCCGTCGACTTCACAACGACTCTGATGGTGCAACCATCCCACTTTACTCCGCCACAGCGGACCTACCAAGTCCTCGTGGGAAATCCCTATGATTTGGCTGTTATTCAGCATGACTTGAAATGTCATCGCGCAGTACGGATACATTCAAGCGCTATGAGATAGGCGATCGTAAACAGGAAGCTTTCATCGCGTTATTTGCTCTGTCAACGGATGAAACAAGCGACAGTAACCGAGATGTAACAGCAACTGTAGGTTATAGTATGTTTAGAAGCTAACACTGCGACTACACAAAGCTTAAATTATTCTATAGATTGAATACAATGCAGAATAATTCGGCAACTTGATTTTTAAAAATTTTTTGGCGGGCAGGCAACTCGACAATCTTTATCGTCAAAAAACGTGAACCACACTTTCTGACAGGAGTAAAATGTCCAGAGAATGCTAATAGCCTTCAACATGGTGACACGATGGCAGCTTGACATAACCGCATGAAATATTCACCCGACTGCCATAACATCTGTTCTGCAATCACCGTCTTATTATCGCATATTGAAGAAACAATCAAAACTGTCGGAGGATTGACAAAATGTGCTATAGCGAAAAACAGGAGCCGCATCGCAAAATCAATACGCCACGAAAAGTTTCTCAAGTTGAGGTGGGGGCCTGAGAAAGTTTTCGAGGACGCTCAACAGTCGCCCCATAAAAGCACGACAGCGTTAGTTTGGAAGACCAGCGCTCTAGCTCTCTTGCAGCGCTGCCGTAGCCCAGGCGCCGGCCTATTCAGACAGGTGGTAACTTTCGCGGTGTGTGTGAACGAGGCGCGTCAAATACCTCCTCTCCCCTTCAAGAAAGCGCGCCTATACAAAAGTGCCGGCCTTCCAAACAACGCGCACCACCTGGCACTCGCAGGCTCCCGTGAAAAAGAAGACAAAACAAGTTGACAAGTTTGCCACTTCCTCCCCCCCCCCCCCCCCCTTTTTTTTTTTCCGCCGTCACGCACACGCGTTTCTGCTATCGCCGCGCGGCTTGGCTTCTCGGCCGACCGACGCCACCAAATCGCGGTGGCTGCGTGCAAGTGGCGGCTGCTGCTATCGGCGGCGCGAGTTCGCTCTTTGTGCAGCCCCTTCGCCAAACACATCGGCGCGATTACACAACAAGAAGCCCTGCATGCACACACGCACAACACTCACCAGCAGTCGGGCTGACGACCGGAGCGGGCAGGCTGACGCGGGAAGCTCGCCGTCGAGCAGAGTGCCGGCGATCGCGCGCACTGTCAGCACAGCGACGTGCGTCGGCGAGGCGTCGGGCGAATGCAAAGCAGCAGCGCGTCGCGAAGTGTGAGTCAGCCCTCGCGCAGGGACCGAGTCGGGCGCAGCGGCGAAGCCCAGCGGTAGCCCAAACTGCCGCCGCTACTGGTGTTTGAATAGGAGCCCCATTGTGAGGCGCGGGGCATGCTGGGAGCGGCGGTGGCGGCACCTGACGAGACCCCCAGTTTCTAAAGCCGCCCAGTTTATGCGCTCGCGGCGCGGCGGCTCCCGCCGACGTCTCTTCGCATGCTGGTTCCCAGGCTGGCCGCCGCCGCTCCTGCTGCTGCTGCTGGGATGGGCTGCGGCCCGCTGGCGTTATGCGTTGATCCGACGGTGGTCGGGCGATGGACAGACATATCGATTTTTCCCTTTCAACTCGCGTCTGCTTGATCACGTCGACTCAAGCCGCAGATTTCGGGTGCGCGCCCCTCACTCGAATATTCTCGCTCTGCCACCGACGTCGCGCGATGGTTCAGGAATGCCCAGCATTTTTCAATATACCGTTGAACGCAACCGTTCGCCCTCTTTGCAGGCTTTGAGCCTGCAGATGGAGCCCAGAAAGTGTGAATTCGTCTCTAGAATAAGGGAGCTTTATAACACATATAGCCACACCTTCAACTACGCCCCCTCCCCCCCCCCCCTTTTTTTTTCTCTTCTACCCTGCCAAAGGGGCCCAGTGGCTATCGCAGTCAGCTGCTGATCCGAAGGTCGCAGGATCGAATCCCGGCTGCTGCTGCTGCTGCTGCATTTCGATGGAGGCGACATGTTCAGGCCCGTATAGTGTGCAATGTCAGCGCACGTTAACCCCAGGTAGTGAAAGTTTCTGGAGCGCTCCACTACAACTTCTCCCATATCGTGGTTTTGGGACGTGTGAGAACAGATATTAGATAGGGAGGCTTTCGCAGACTACCTTTGTGGACTACTCGAGAAGCTCCGTTGAGTTACATTTCACTGGAATCGTCAGCCGCAGTATTTACATATGACAAAGCAATGTTGCACCTTCAAGCGCCGCAGCTGCTGCAGCAACAACTGCTTATTGGTCTTTTGAGTCAATTAAGGAATCGCAAAAGAAACTATGAGTCCAAAATTACTCGTGCAACCAATCATTAATTGTTCAAAGAAGCGACATATTTTGGGCTCATTCGGATAAATTTTCTAAAGGTACGCATGCCAACATAATGGAGATGGAATAATAATAAATGCCGTGGTGTTACGTGACAAAACCACGACATGATTATGAGGGACACCGTAGTGGAGGTATCCGGAAATTTTGACCACTCGGGATTCTTTAACGCGCACTGAAAACGCACAGTACACGGGGGATCTAGCATTTTCGCTTCCATCGGAAATGCGACCGTCGTGGCTAGGATCCAACCTGCGTCCATCGGATCAGCAGCCGAATACCACAACCACTGTACAACCACGGCGGACGCAATGAAGGAAAGTACAATGAAGACAAAGTATCTAACAATAAAATCATGTACTTGACCAGAGAAGAGCAACAGTGGTACGACTTGGGCATGTTAGAGACCATGCAAGCGATTCATAGAGCTCATGAGGCGCAAGCTTTACGGTAGCTTTCGTAACTAATGCTATATACGTATACAGTTGGGACGATGCAATATGTTTCAAACACCGATCCGGCAATCCTTTGGATTATATATATATAAAAAACTCTTCAAATTATAGTGATTGGGCTACTAGAATTCTCAGTAGTGCATTGATTAGCCAGGGATGAAGAAGGACGAACACGGCCGAATCCAAGTAACATCTTCAGAGACACACGACGAAGTGTTTAACGCAATTAAAGATGGTTTCGTTGACACAACACCGCTACTTCGTTTTCAGGAGTCACGACAGCCAGTAGGTGATAGAGGCCTCTGCACAACGTCAGCCTTCATCGGGAAAGACATGCAGGTGCAACCTCCTTTATGCCTGAGAGCGCAATTGTGATCAATTGTGAAAGCCCAAAAGTGAGGATGCGCCGCCTCACCTAATGATCACATATAATCCCGTGAGCTTGTCAAAGGTTAGCGTACTTCACTCCAGGCTAAAATGTTAACGGTCAAGATATTAACACACCTTAAATGATGGCGCTTTATAAGTCGATGCCTTGTCAATAACTGTACCATTTGATGAGGCCACCTCATGAATGTCCATAGATGCGACGCTACAGGCGAGGCATTATAGGACTGGGCATATCTAAATGTGAAGGTGTGATGGTATAATTTAAGCAGAAAAGGGTGGAGCTGGAGCCCCTTGTAACGACGGAAGTTGACTTTATTTTATCTAGGCCACATATATCAAACATTTCCATATGAATATTTCACCGAGCATCGAATAGCTATACATAGGGAAGCACCTGTAAAAGAACAAACAGGATGTTTCACAGCGCTTCCCAATGCATGCGTGCACGTGTACGTGCGTTAAATGCAGAGCACCAACGCTAATCTCATCTAAACCTTCGAGCTAGGCTTTTAGCTAAGGAAATGCATAGATAAATGCCCCCAAAAAATTGACTGTTATGAACGGTATGTTGTCTTTCGCCAAAGAATGTTTGATGGCGGAAAGAAGATCACAAAAGAAAAACCTGCTCAACCGATATCAGATTTAAAGGGTAGAGAAACATTTCCTGAAAGTTTTATACGATCTGTGTATTCGGAATCCTGGCCCTCCAATCTAAAAGATACATTGTTTCGTTGCATCGCCTTGGTTGATTTACAGCGACAAAAAGCACGGTTTTGATTTCTCCAGTCCGCGTTCTCCTCAACTCTGCAGATGACGTCATCCTGCTAGCCACCATGAACCCCGAGATCGGCGCGCCCTCGGAGGCCATGGGAAAAGAAGACAGTCCCCAGAGACACCGTTAACTGCTGCCTAAACATCACAGTTTGTTATTTTTACACATTCACCTAGGCGGAAGAAAATTGTACAACTGAAAAAGAGGCATTCGCAGCACACATTTCCTGACACAGACCCTACATAGGGTTATACGCGCCCTCATGTATATTTTAAGGCGCCTCCCTTAGTTCGTAACGTTTTTTTTTTTCTTACGACAGAAAATTTCGTTTTGAGCCAGATAAAAAAGATGCGCATGGTACCTGTGCTAACACATATTCCAATCACTGTTGCGTGTAGCGGACGTATAACCACTCTAAAAAAATGCAAACCTAGACGTAATCAAAGCAAATAAACCAAGAATTTAAAATTGCACTCAAAAACAAACTCCGAGCCTCAGACCAATATTGTGAAGATAACGAAACAGTAAACAAAACCGTAACGAAAGTGAAATCCGAAACAGCGATGAAAGTCGGAGGTAAAATAACAAGGCGAGATAGTCATCAAATTGTTCCACACTTCCAAAGACTTAATAAAGAAGCGCCAACTTCGGCAAAGGATAAAATAGAGTTTGCAGAACTATCAAAGATGATCAGAAGACCTAGGCAAAGACATGTAAGGAACTTTAACACGAAAGATATAGAGAGAGCTGTAGACAAAGGTACCAGCATTAAATCAGCCGAAAAGAAACTGCACTTCGGACAAAAAAAAATCCATGTGTTAGAAGATAGACAAGGTAACTTTATCAACAATTTTAATGGGATAGTCAAGGTAGCAGAAAATTTTTACTCTCCCCTACATGAAAAAAGGCTGTCAAACAGACCATGCAAGGTTAACAGAAATCAAACCGGAAGAGAACACTCAGGTTCCATGCGTAACTACCGACGAAGTAAGAAAAGCTGTAAGAAAAAGCATGTCCCGCGGTAAAGCAGCAGGTGAAGACGGCATAGCAGCTAGGTGATGACTAGATCAAAGAAGGAGGAGCTATTCCAAAAACTTGCGTTGCTCTTCAGAATGTATCAAGCCATCTAGTGCACCGCTAAGCTGGAAAAATGCTAATATAATCCCAATACACAAGAAAGGTGAAATGAAAGAGAAAGAATTACAGACCACTCAGCCTACACCCAGTAATGCACAAACTATTTACGAAAGTAATCTCTCTCAGGATAACAAAAACACTCGACCTTACCCAACCTAGAGAGCAAGTTGGCTTCAGGAAAGGATACTTAACAATGGACCACAGCCATGCGCTAAATCTAATAACTGAGAAATTCGCTGAGTATAAGAAACCTTATATGGCATTTACAGACTATGAGAAATCATTTGATTCTATGGAAATACAAGCAGTTCTAGAGGACTTACGTCGACAAGGGGGCGTAACCAATAAGTAATATCTCCAAAGATTGCACAGTGTTGCGACTGGCCTGCTACAAGAGCCAACCAGCGGGTAGCGTGGTGGTGAGTGGCGAAGACGACCCGCAGGTACCGGTACTTGCGGATCGTCTGGATGGATGGATGGATGGATGTTAGCAGCGTCCCCTTTATAACGGGGCGGTAGCCCGCGTGCCACCAAGCTCTACCTTTATTTTTAGATGTGAAGCAGCTTATAGTCGAGCCTGTTCCGTCCCTGCGCCGGCCACATCCCCACTGCGCATGCGCAACAGCTGGCCCAAGCTGCCCAGGAACGAGAACGCGCCCTCGCCCGCGAGAGACAACGCTGACGCAGGCAGCGTCTACTAGCGAGTTTCTTGACTGAAAAAACAGACTGCTCGCGCTCACCGGCCACCCCATATACGTTTAAGATAGACTCGTTGAAGGTTATGACTGTTGTTTATTTAATGAGGACAAGAATGGGGTCCAGATGCACTGGATCTTGATCTGCAATGTAGTGCCGGTGGGAGATTTCTCGTGTGCGTAGTTGAACCATGAGGATTCGCAGCGCGCGCTTTAAGTAAAAGTGATCCGGAACTTGGCACGATCTACGACGTGGAGGCGCAGAAACCTCATAAAGACCAGGAGCATAAGTGACGACGCGTGGTGAATCATAAGGATTCGCAGCGCGCGCTTTAAGTAAATGTAATCCGGAACTCGGCACGATCTGCGACGTGGGAGCGCAGGAACCTCATAAAGACCAGGAGCATAAATGACAACGCGTGTGTAAATACACACACGTTGTCACTCATTTACATGCATGAGTGGGCAACGTCACGGGTGATTTACGGTAGCACCGAACGGTCCCCAGTGCTTCACCCCTCGTCATGGTTCACTTCGTGGAGATGCGTGAATTTTTTTCCTCTACAAACATTTGTTTTCCCGAATCACATATTTTCACGACTAATTTTTCTCCTCGCCTACCTATTTTATCTATTATCGTTCCGCTGTGAAGTAGCAATCTTATCCAAACTAACTTGCGTTTCTATTTGCTCCATACCTTTGCGCCTCCAATACTCTAAGCGCCATTTACTTATCTCTATAGTCGACATTTTCAGCTTTCCCGTGCTATCCCTGAAACCCATGGCCTCCTGCAGGGTATTGTCCACAGCTACACCTGGGTGGACATCTTTAGTCTTCAGCGCTCACGATCCAGCTACCCGCTGGTCGGCTCTTGAAGCCACTTGCAACAAACTGGATGGCAGCGGTGTGATGGGATGCGCCACCCGGAGGACCCAACGTCGACATAACAGCTCCTCGTGGTCCTATTGACAACTTGTTGGCAGCGAAGAGATCCTAAAGTGATGGGCATGTTAGGGATCGGCTAATCGTGGTCGTGATGTCAGAAAGAGCGTGCCTGGATTCATGAGTGCATATGGTGAGTGCATGGCTTCTCTCTATTGAGATATCACCTGCGTTTGTGTAAATATGGTAGGACAATAAGCTGGCTGCGGACTGTTTTGCACAGGCATCGATTGACGATGTCGCGACGGTGGGCCTTGTACCCTTAGAACACCGGAGCAAGTTCAGCGAAGTGCACTGAAGCACAAGGTAGGATAGATTAGGCCGCTGGGGACAACTCGCAGGAACTTGAGCTGCACTGTGTGGAGGCAAGCTGCATTATTCCTAAGCGTTTTGAGTTGGCTGCCAGTCTAAGGAAGAAAGGCATGTGGTTTCGGAGTGAATCATGTGTAAAAAAAGAACAGCGCAGGCGCGACAGGCAGCCTTTGGGACAAGCTTGTCGTGGAGAGTGAGGCGCCAACAAATTGCTCGAAAAGGAGCACAAATAAGCGCCCAAGAAAGAAAAAGCGTCACAAAGGGAAGGCAAAAGTCCCTACATCCTTAAAGACGAGTTTGCCCAAAAGGTCCCTAACAGTGGAATGGAGGGATTAGACTAGCCACCCTAGTTGCATATAAGTGCACATTTGTCACGCCTGACTAACTTGCACCGCAGAAAGCCGGTTCGTAGACGGAAAGGCAACAGGGGAGTGTGTTTTGGTGGAACACGGTCCGGGAGAGAAATGGACCATTAGCTTTCCGCAGTTCCTTTCACTGTGCTTTAGCAACGTCGCAGAAATGCGTGATCGTTGACATTCGCGAAGCCGCAGCGCGCGGTGACAAAAAGGAGGTGCCAGCAAGGAAATCGGTTCGGTTCCGCGGAAAAGCGAGCAGGTGTTTGGCATTTGGTGCTCCTCGCTCAACGAGAAAGGCTTTTCGCGTGCGTCCGC
The DNA here is from genome assembly GCA_013339685.2 of Hyalomma asiaticum. Classification (NCBI taxonomy): domain Eukaryota; kingdom Metazoa; phylum Arthropoda; class Arachnida; order Ixodida; family Ixodidae; genus Hyalomma; species Hyalomma asiaticum. The sequence continues at coordinate 302,615,272 of CM023481.1, forward strand.
CACGAGTACGGCTGAAATGTACGCGTCCAGCCGCAAGCCTATTCAAAAGAATTGGGCGCGAGGGCCACCACTGGAGATGCTGGCGCTGCGGTTGTTCCGGCGGGCAAAGTTCGATCACGTGATCCCACGATCCCACCGCGCGCCGGAAGCCGAGCAGCCGAGCCTCCAGCGAAGCGGACGGTTCACACGCGTTTTCAACGGCCATTCGCCAGCGTATTTTTAGCTAGAAACATCGCTGCTTCGCGTCTATTTCACGTCCGCGGACACCTAGGGACCACAAAAGCTGAAAAGTGCGATCGGAGTTATTGGAAGCGTAGCATTTGCTAAGAGACGACGTCTGCAAAATGAGCCAGCCAGTATCACTTCTTCCCCTTTTACACTGCAGACGACGATGTGGCCAGCTTCAAACACAGATTCTCCTTCTATCAGCAGCTGCGGGGTGTCATACGGCTTATCGATGAAGGTGTGCTGGACACTGATAGTTTCACTGAAGCATTTAGACCACAATAAGTTCCACCTTGCAGCGTACTAGTGTATTCAAAGCATTAAGATTCATCATTCATCAACTTATCATAAGGATTCATCACGTGATGAATCTTAATGATAAGTTCATGTGACCGCGTGACTGTATATATTTGTGTGCTGCTCGGTGAATAAACAGTTGGTATAGTCAGCCGCTTTCCTGTCTTCCTTGTGATTTTCCTGTGTTCGTCTGGTTTCTTGGCTGGAATACGTCTTTTCGTCAATACTATGTATGTGTCTTGAGCCACACATGTATAGTCCCTTGCACTTGTGCACGTATTTCATAGAACAGCTGTAGACACGCGACATTGCAGCATAACGATAAAAAGAACGCCACATTAATAAAGCTCTCCAACGGCGGTGTCGTATAACATGGCCGACGATAGCACAGCGTGCATTCCTACGAAACTGTTGGTAATTGTGCAAAAGTTGCAAAGTTAACGTGATAGCTACGCTTGTCGAGAGAAATAGCTACCAGCAAGCACAAATTACAGCAGTGGGTATATGTGAGTACTTCCTATGCGAAGTGACAGGCGCCAGTGTTTGCCCGAAATACGACCCATCCTGTATACATATAGCATCAGTGTAAGAAGCATGTAGGGGATGCCATGCTGTTGCCCCGCCACGGTGGTCTAGTGGTTGGCACTCGGCTGCTGATCCGAAGGTCGCGGGATCGAATCCCGGCCGCGGCGGCTGCATTTCGATGGAGAAGAAATGTTGAGGCCCGTGTGCTGTGCGATGTCAGTGCACGTTAAAGAACCCCAGGTGGTCGAAATTTCCGGAGACCTCCACTACGGCGTCTCTCATAATCAGAACTGGTTTTGGGACGTTAAACCCCACCAATCAATCATCAATCACAGTAGCTTTTCTAGGGAGCACACGAGCCCTCCGGTGGCCACCGTAGAAAGGGACGAAACATCTCGGATGGGCTCTTTGGCACACAGAATTCATAACAAAGGGAGAAGGGCAAAAGGGGAAAGAGAGAAAGAAATTGCAGTACGGTTTGTTGTTGTTATGCTGTTATGTGGGGTTTAACGTCCCAAAACCAGCTCTGATTATGAGAGACGCCGTAGCGGAGGGCTCCGGAAATTTCGACCACATGGGGTTCTTTAACGTGCACTGACATCGCACAGCACACGGACCTCAACGTCTCGCCTCCATCGAAATACAGCCGCCGCAGCCGGGATTCGATCCCGCGACTCTCGGGTCAGCAGCCGAGTGCCATAACCACTAAACCACCGCGGCGGGGCCAGCGTGGTTTAATAAGCTACATAAGTATGCAAGGTGGCAGAAAACTGGCAAAATGGTTAAAAATAGAGTGACAGTTGACCAGAGAACAGATTGCGGTGTACGCCGTTACAGAAACGCACCTTCGGGACTTGGAAGAGCTACCAATTATTGCAAATTATGTGTGGGAAGGGTGCAACAGGACAAAATCAGAAAGAAAAGGTGGGAGAATGGGTATGCTAATTTATCGGGAAGCAAATTGGTGTAGGGCTACATCGACATGTGAAGAGCACCTCTGGGTATCTGGAACGGTAAGCGGGAAGAAAACGATGTTTGGTGTAGTTTACACGTGGAGCGGAAATAACTGCAAAGCGAAAAATCAGGAGATAGTGAATTGCATAAGCAAGGATATTCAAAAATTTGGTAACGGGGCCGAAATAATCCTGTTAGGGGATATGCATGGTCATGTGTATGCATGACCTCGACGGATATACAGATTATAACGGGAAGTTGATTGTAGAGCTCTGCGAACGACATAGTCTCGATGTAGTTAAAATGAGTCCTAAGTGCGATGGGCAGGTAACATGGGAGGTCGAAGCAGACAGTCAACAATCGGTTAGTGCCTCATGACAGGAGGAATTCGCGACAAGTTCAGAGAAATGAGCATAGATGAGGAAGGGAGTAGCAGCTTGGGAAGTGACCATAAACGCATAACTTTGTGAATGGCCTATGTAGACCGCAAAGAGAGCATCGAATTAAAGTCGGGCAGCTCTTTCCTAAGTGGAAAACAAATTAGGAACACAGTCTCAACACTCGAGGACATAGTGAGCAGAACAAAGTTACAATGGGCTTCTCCATCTAATGAGGAATTAAATTACTAAAGAGAAACAAAAGAATTGTTGGAGGGGAAAGCGGAAGCCGAAACGTTGGTGGAACAGGGAAATTAGGGACGCAATTGAGAATCGACGGGAAGCATCACGAACACACAGGCAGGCAAAAAAAAAAAAGGAGCAGAGGCCAGAAGCCGAAGTTAAGCGAAAATGAGAAACCTATCTAAAGAAAAAGAGCGCTGGTACAGAGTTTGCTTGAAGCTAAGATTAAAGGCCAAAGTGAATGGTGGATGTCGGATATTCGCAAAAAGAAGGCCGCATCTAGGCTTTTCTGGAACACCTAAAATCACTGGGTAAGAAAGCTGTACCTATATGCATCGGCATATTGTGGATGAAGGAGAAAATAAATTGGAGGGGTACGAAGCACTGAGTTATATTAGAAACGTAACAGCCGATTCCTTTAAGAATAATGACGAGGCTTCCTTTACGACGTGTAACAGTAGAAAGTAAAACCAAGTGAGTGAACTAGTTCTGGAAAAATTCATTTGATAGAAGGCGGAGTAAACGATACCCAAACGCACAGCCGCAGGATTAGATGGTATGCTCGCACGCGCGCTCTCCTCCGCCACTTAACGCGGAGGAGAGCGCGCGTGCGAGTGCGTATAAGTAACGCGTTTGCTGATGCTGCCGCTGTGTTCGGTCATGTTTAATAATTTCCCACTAGATGGTGCTAGGCTCACGTATCTTAGTGCGGTGTGAATCGTGCGCCATAGGAGATTAACGCGAGTTAGGTCCCCGCTCTTCTGGGCTCTCCTATTCGTGGCGTGTCGTAGTCAATCATTGTCTGTTCATGACGAGCCTGTCCGCGGCTCAGCACTTGCCGCCGTATTCTAGAACCAAACTTAACTTATCGCGATAAGGTTACTTTTGTAAGGAGAACTTGAACTTAAGTTTAAGAAAAGGTAAAGGGGCTTTCCGAAACCCACCTTACAAGATTTTAAGGCGACCTTATGAAAGGCGCTCTTGTCCGAGTGAGTGAGTGGCATGGGAGCGAGGCTAAGCGCATTTTTTGTGTGTTTTCTTTTGTAAGCAGGCGCACAGCTGCACGGGACAATGAAAAAAGAGGGGAGCAAGGGGTGTAGAGGGGGGTCAGTCGGGGGGGTTGGACTGGTCGGACGGGGTGTGCGCTGGCATGTCTCGTCAGCACAGTTTCCCGGAGTCTCGGCAGTGTACGTGCTTTTGCGAGTGACCATGTGCTTGTATCTCCACTCCGCGTGTGCGGAGAACACCGAGGTGTGGACGCTGTATTCTTGTGTACGTGTTTGTGTCGGCACTGCAGTGTGGTCCTACGCAGGCAACTGCAAAATAGCGAAGTGTTTGCGACGACGAAGTGGCCCAACGGGCAGTGTGTTCTAAACGAACGAACTGTGCGCAGTGCGTGAACGAAGTCTGTTGCGGATATCTCTTTCTAGGTACTGTAATTCATTGTTTTCTAATTAAACGTGTATGGTCTTCCATTTACCGCATGGATTATTCCGGCTCACTTTGGTACCCCTTCGTGCTTGGTGCGTGTACTTTTCTTCTGTCCCGCTGGGCTTTTCAATAAAACTTCACTTTAGTAAAACCACATTTTGTTTACACTGATCCCTCGCCGACGTGATAGCTCCGCCGACGTGCCATGTCTAGCTGTTTCGGTGAAATAGGGCACATTCGATCGCGTACACTTTCCATCGATGCTCTGCTGCAACAGCCGTTATTCATAAGTGACTTGTTGCGCCTTGTTTACAAAACGAAGAGTCTCGCTGAAGCGGTTGTAGCCTGGTTGGGTAAGGAGCCACCAACGTACCTCCGCGACCGTCGGTGTCCTATCGCAGGGATGGCATGAAGCTTCAGCACGGTACTTGTGGAGCGGAAGCGGCACAAGTACCCATGCTTGTCGCAAATCTCCATGGGATTTAGGCGATCACTGATTGCATGCCACGACATTCGCACTTACGCATATGCTGCCCGCAGCTCGATAATTCATGCCGATCCATATTTTAAATCAATTCCGCAACGTTGTCATCCATGCATGCCATTTTGTTTGCTTACAAGTGAGCGTCAAGGTAGGTCGGGGACTTATGGCGGCGGTAAGTACAAGAAAAGTTCAGATGTAAGTATAAGGTTGGTTCTTGAAACGCGTTAAGGGTCACTTTAAGGGTACGGGCTACTTAAGTCACAAGCATAAGGATAAGTTTGGTTTCAGAATACGGCGGTTAGATAACGTTAAGCAGCTTAAATAACCAGTAAAAAAAAAGTAGTTTCCACATACGAGTGCTGTACAGTGTTGTATCTACTTCCTTCCTACACCGACACAATTTTCGTGTACTAACTTTCTTGCCGAAGATAAGAGAAAAATTGCAGAAGATAAGAGAAAAAGACGAAATAGAGAACAACTACCCGGCATGCGTTATAGCTGGGATGCCCCATATACCGTGTATTCCTTGCAGTAAGCGTTTCTTCGTTGAAACGACCTAAATATATTTCATAGGTGACCATGTCTTCAAAGTCTTCCGGGCCTGATATCTGCAGACGGCCTCATCGATTTGAGTCGCTTTCGGCCTCAGAATGTTTGCGATGTCGAGGTTTTGCTCATTTAGAATGCTATCGCGAATTCTATATGTGCGACTTACGACTCTTGTCGAGTGCGCTAGCCATCGTCTATATAAGGTGTCCGACTATGGCCCGAGGGTCCCGCTCCCTCATGTTTACTTAAAGCGTGAAATAATGACATTCAAAGTGATTTTGGCGGTTGGATCAACGCGATTTCCGTGTCACTTACGTGTTTCGCGAGAAGCGCTCACGAAAACGAGAGAGAACACAACTACAACATCGCGCAGAATCAGTCATCGAAGCGAGTAACACAGCATACGCATAACGTCTCAGCGCTCATCAACGGCAGCTTTCCGCCAAAAACTGGAAATAAATGCGTTGGATCTGTCGTGTACACGCAATCAGCGAGTCTCCTTTCTCGCACCGCTTGCTACCACAAATACCTAATGTTCCCTACGCCTGTTAGTGGCTGTGGAATTATCTTACCATACAGAACATGCATGATAAAATCGCAGATGTCCTCTCGCGATAGCTTACATGTCACGGTACCAAGCTGGACGCGAATCATTCCCGTTTCAAGCGCACTCAAGTAGCAAGAGCGAAAGTTCGCAAACGGTCACCCAGTCGCAACTGTTTTGGATCGCTGATCGGTTTTTCAGTCACGTGACTGCATCACGAGCCTATCACGTGCGCATGGTCAGTACATCCGCTTGTTTTACATAAGAGACGATGGCGATGCGAGCAAGCGTCCGCGGCAGCAGTCGCGAAGTCTTTCAGTGTGTGGCAGCAGAGAGGTTGCACTGGCCTTGGTGAACTCCCGGTCGCCAGTCGCGATCGGTAGCGCGACCTCTGCCAGTCACTAGAGCGGACGAGCCTTAACACTATTTCATCACCACGTATGTTGTATGTTGTTCCATGTACACTTTGGTACACTAAATGAATGCGTAATATATATATATATATATATATATATATATATATATATATATATATATATATATATATATATATATATATATATATATATATATATATATATATATATAGCTTGGCGAAGTAGGTAGCTTCGGCTGCCGCATGAATATGAGACGTAGCACTTCAGTAATATTTCATTTATTTGTCGACGTTTCGGTCAGAGCCTGACCTTTCTCAAGACAATATTTCTTTTTCTCCTGTTCGTCAATATAGGCATAGGAGAAAGGGCGGAAACTATTTACTAAGTGAGTGGGGAAAGATGGGAGGGGGCAGAGGGGCACCAACACATTTTCTCCGAATGCGCGTACGGCGGCAATTTTGAGGAACTGGCGGAAAGGACAGATGTGATGGACACGTGACCGTTCCCCGGTGGCACTGAAAAAAATAAATAAATAAAATAAAAACAAGGAGTCGGGAAGGACAGAGGTGATGGGCACGTGACCGGCTCCACGGTGGCACAGAAAAAATAATTAAAATAAAATAAAAACAACGAGTTCTTGCTTTTATTGTGTGTGTGTGTGTGTGTGTGTGTGTGTGTGTGTGTGTGTGTGTGTGTGTGTGTGTGTGTGTGTGTGTGTGTGTGTGTGTGTGTGTGTGTGTAGCTTGTGGGGATCGCGCAATTCTTCCCCGTCGCCATTGCACCGGCGGTTGCCTCTTTCTGTGAAGCCTAGGAAAGCACAGGGGTAGTTACTGAAGTTCCTAATTGTAGTATTGCAACTGTGGAGCAAGTAGAAAGGAATTAACCGAACCCACGACCTTCGGATAACACGTACGATGCTCTACCACTAAGCCACGAAGGCGGTCGTCCCCCCATCCCCTTTATTGGGTATTTATGTACACATAATCCGGGGAGTGTTAGCAGCGCACTCGTAGCCATGGCGCCGAGAGCGGAGCACTCTTTTTTGCCAGGAGGCATCACGTAGAACGTGGTCTTATGGCGATATGGCTGCTGCCCAATAAACGTTTGCATGCTACCTAAAGGCACCAAGTTTGCCGTGCCGGTGAGCAAGCTATGAAATAACGAAAGTGAAGGGACCAAGGGTTGTTTAGTTGTTAGAAACAACCCATTGAACAAACAAACAATGAAGCCTAGGAAAGCACATGGGTAGTTACAGAAGTTCCTAATTGTAGTATTCTAACTGTGAAGCAAGTAGAAAGGAATTACAGTGGACGAAAAGACAAACATGGCACACAGAGAACGGCTCAGAGTATGGCCACACAGAGCACGGCTCGAGCCAACATTTCATAAATACATGAGTGACTGCAATAAATATTATAGTTCTTTTCTACTATCCTGTTATCTTGTATTTGGTATTGTGGCAAGTCTATTTGAACTGTACTGCCCCTTTCACGCCCAACTTCCTGCTTCCTCTGCGTTGTTCAAATTCACTGGCGCTTGAATTAAGGCTGTTGACGATTGCATTAAACATGATGGCAATTGGGCTAAACTCACTGGCACGCGGCCTATTTGAGCAAGCACTTGGATGAAATATGCTGGCTCTCGGATTAAGTGTGTGGCGCCTCGATTAAATAGTTTGGGGCTCGGATTAACCTAACTGGCACTGGGGTTAATTAAAGGGGAATTCCGGCGGTTTTCCCACCATATTCTGGTATCACTGTTTTCCAACAGTACTGATAGCCCTGCAGCAGCTAGGGTGATTCAGTTTGCTCATAAACTCACCAATAATTTTAAATAACCAAATTAACGATGTGCTCGAACCGAAATTGAAACGTGTAGATGGTTTGTGCAGCGTATGCGATGACGTCAGAGCCTCCCTACCATCAGAAATATGGAGCCTGTGCCAGAAAAATGCAAGTGGCGACGTCATCCGACAATGTATTGAGTTATTGATATGCCAGCTCTTCTGAACTTGACAGCGACGATTTGAGCACTCAAGTATCACCGTTTTGTTTTAAGACGGCCCGCATGCTCGAGTAGGCAGAGTTACAAGTAATAATATCAAAAATACGAAGTGGGCAGCGCGGGAATCCGCTGAAAGTATTTAAAATTTATCTTCAGGAAAACTTAGTGATTTCCATCCGCCTGGCTGGCCATAAATTATTGCAACACCAAAGAGAACATACACTGAAAATTTCATTGCGGGCAGTAGACAAAGAAAAATAGCCGGAGTTGACCTTTAAAGTGAGTGGGAAAATCTGTTGTAATGGTGCTTTCATAGGCTGACAGCATAATGAGCAGAAGATCATGACCTTTTTCTGCAATGACGTTATGTCTACTGTGTGTTTAAAAGAACACCGTCCGTAGCGTCAAACTGAATTCTTCGTCTTCCTCCTCCTCCTCCCGACGTGCTTTTCGGTTCACAAAAGACGTCTGAAAGAATTTTCTTAAATATGCGCATAATAAACCATTACTTACTGTCCTCAGTACTTGCAACGTACGTCCTCATTGACCTCTTTGGAGGCAGGCATCCCAAGCTTATCCCTGTGACTGTGCTGTGTATTCCATGAAGGAATGCTTAGTCATTCCAATGCCACCTCAATGCAAAACTTGTCGTCCCTCCTTGACTATGTCGCACAAGACAGAATGCTATACTGAAAAATTATGTTAAACAAAGCGAACCTTGGGGAAAGGGGGGGGGGGGGTCGATTTTATAACCTTCGGCTCCACGTTCTGCGGCCATGGGTGTCTCAACACCCGGGCTGTACACCAACGCTTGCGCAAGGTGCTTGTATCTGAACCATGCACGTGCTCCATTTGAATTGCTGAACAAGACTGCGATATCCCTGAAAGTTTTGTTCCGCCTAAACCTCGAATGACATTTTACATGCTTATAATTACGCGCAGTACTTAATTGTGCACTTCAGTGGAGAATAAAGCCAGCTACTAGAAAATCTATGGTCTCTATAAGACCGTATGGTAAAGTGTTTGCTTAAGTCGGTTTCCAAGGCGTCGTGAGTATTGTATTCCTTTAGATGAAAACCGTAAAATCGTCATTGAGGACCACTCAGCTATAGACTTCGCATGGAATCATGTCCAACCAATAATTATACAATTGGTTGGTGCTGCAAAAAATGTGTGCTTTAAGCTGCTGTGTGGCCTATAATGGGCAGCGCCCTGCCACAGTGGTATAGTGGTTATGGCACTCCGCTGCTCATCCGAAAGTCGCGGGATCGAATCCCGGCCGCGGCGGCTGCATTTCGGTGGAGGCGAAATGTTGAGGCCCGTTTGCTGTGCGATGTCAGTGCACGTTAAAGAACCACAGGTTGTCGAAATTTCCGGAGACTAACACTACATCGTCTCTCATAATTATAGCTGGTTTTGGGACGTTAAAGCCCACAAATCAGTCAATTATGGGCAGCTCAACAGTCTGCCCGCAGTAGACTGTTGAGAAGCCATGCTGATGCTTCAGTTTTAAGCTGGAAATTACTGCCAGAAAAATTTCTTGACGCGGTGTGTCCCTCATGGCACAGTGGATACCCTCGCACGTGGGTATTGCTGAAAACGAAAAGGCTGATCACCTCGCCTCAATAGTTGCACCCACGACTGTGACTGTCCGGTCGTTTCGTGTAAGATTGACAACGCTTGTCTGCTAATATGCCGACTCCTACTACGGCAGCACTAAGACCAGCGTGTTGCAAGCGGATAGTTTCCTCCCCCTGTTTGTGGTCGCGCCTTCTCTCGTCGCGCGAGAGCATTGCTCTGTAAGTTGAAGGTTGGTTCTGTTCTGGTGTGCGAGCGCTTACACCGTCAAGGCCGTGTGGACAGTCCATCATGTCCACGCTGTGGATCCTGTGAGACACTTGGAAATCTTATTTTAGAGTGTCCCGCATACATTTCTTCCTTCTTTCTTTCCCCTCTCCCCCTCCCCCTTTTCCTTCTCCCAAAAGCGTACGCTGGCGTTGTGCCCCTCTCGGTGGCAGTTGTCAGCCTGCTCTATTTCCATCATGTCCTTGTGCGTACTTGTTTACATGACAAATAAATATTATGGTCTTTATACATGATTAAGAAATGTACACTTCAGGGGCTTACAATCCATCAGAAGGCTGCATCTGCATTTATATTGTTTGAAGGTGTCGTGATTTATGCGAGGTAGGCGCAGCGCGTAAAATGTATAACAGAACCCAGCATGTCGCATCTAATATGTTTAATTCATCGACCGCTTGCGGAACACTATTTTCTTGGCAGGTGCGCCGGGTTTGCGGACCTTCGACGTCCATGGGGATAACGTCGCCGACTCCTTGCACTTCCACGTCGTCTTCAGGAAACGAGTTGGACAGCTTTCGCTTGGACGCGTTCTTCGGGACATGTCTGGATCGGGTTCCCGCACCCTTGGTCAAGTCTAATCTTCCCGGGGAACGTTGCAGAACCCGGGAAGACAGCGAGGTCGCCTCCTAGAAAGTGTCGTTGCTTTCTTCGCTAAAATTATCAAGCTTTACGAAGCTAGAAGACGTGCCGGACGTTGACGGCTCACTCGTGGACGGTCCCGAAATCGCATCAGGGCCACCGTGCGACAGGCCGACTGTACCTTGAGCTAGGCCGTTCGTCGCATCTTCGAGACCGTCGAAGAAACGGGATAACGTCGAATCGCCAGAGGCTATCGGGCTCTTTGCTGCAAACGGTTCGCAGGCTTGCTTCAGCGATGGTACCACAGCCTCGCGGGGAGACCCTTTAAGGCGCATCCCGGGAAGTTGGAACACTTTCTTCAGTCGCAAGCACTGAGGGTTCTCACAGCCGAGGAAACGCTCGGTGTTTTGAACAATGTACACCGGCGCCACTTGGAAAGCACCCTTGCGAGAAATTCTGCGGCTGGTTGTCTGCAGGAGCAAGAAACATGATGCGAGCGCGTTGGCATTACTCGTTCCTCGGCCGAGACACGCGACCAGAAGCAGTTGTCCGTGGGCCTGTCCAAGCGCCTGGTTCAGAAGTACAAGTACTCGGAGGGACTGATCTTTGTTGCACTCACTCACTTGCCCAAAATCTATGATACAAATCGTCCAGCTCTCCCACTGACCGAACGGCGACTGTGAGTGGAGTACAGCGGACGGCAGCCAGTGGCGTCCGTCCTTCCGTTCGCTGGGAAGCCGCTGGTCGTCGTAACGGGGTGCGCGAACGAAGGCGAGAAATAGGATTCCCGATGGTAGTTGAATCACGCCAGCTCGTTGGGGATGCTCCGAAGAGGATTGTTTTCGCTGCCGAGGTAGTCTCTGGTGATTCTGCACATGTGGATGCGGATGAAGACCCAAAGCAGACACTCGAAGCTCCAAGTGGTCGAAATGGCGCCTCGGACGTTCTCGGCGCTCGTGCGCCAGTGCATCGGCTACGGCAACGCCGGCACATCTTGCCACCGGGCGGTGGTGGGGCAATTCAAAACTTCTGGACATTCCAATGTTGGCTTCCACTTGAACTGATTGTGTCCGACGCCAGTAAGTCAGAAAGGCCTTCTCGTCCGACAACAACAGACGCTGCTGCTATAAAAAACGGCGTTCGATTGAACCAGCACGACCTGCACGAGCACACGCGACCTACAGTTCTTCTTCATCGTCGTAGGCAGCATGTTTGATTTTGAGGGGTAAAGACAACGAAGAATCTCCGTAAGTTATTATTCTTTATTGGTACGCATGGTCTTCTACATCACGTTTGAAATTTCATTACAGTCTTGTTTATTTCCTGGCCAATGCATCATTCAGATATTCTCGTGAAAAGACTATGAAAATGAACAAACAAATGCACGGGCGCCCTACTTAAAAAAGGGCATGTGTTAGATCTAGCGCGAACCTCCCCTTAGAGGATCACATTTTCTGGGTTTGCGATGAGCTGAGTTAATACGCGCACAAGCATCAAGGCGAGTAGACGTGGGTGATTGTTGCTCTCCTCACCTGTGCAATATCTTTCTTTCTAAACTCGTCTACCTCTTGTCTCAAATGTCATTGTTGTGTCATGCTGACGCGCGTGCGTTCTTATGTTGGACAGTAGAGCTACCAAGAGGTGGTATCGCGACCCGTTTACTCTACTTGAGCCCGGACGCAAGTGCTTACATCAAGGCTCCGTGCGGGGCCCGTTTATCCAGAATTTGGATTTTGGAAAAGGGGTGGGAGGTGTTGCCCATGGTGTTACGAGTACGTGGGAGGGTGTGGACACCAAGTCATTGGTTATATGAAAAAATTCGGGGGGGGGGGGGGGGGGGAGAGAAAGGATCCATCAGGGGAGGGGGTGTTGGGTGTTAGGCGGAAGGGGGGGGGGGGGCGGGTGGATATAAATCCCGACTTCGTGTCCTGCACTGGCTGGCTCCCTTGCTTGGCTGAGTACGGGCACAACATATGACTCCACATTCTAGCATTCAGTTGCTATAAGCGTCCATGGCGTAAGAACTTTCAGAGTTACTGCTTTGAAAGTTCTTGCGCCTCTCAAGTGGATACGCTTTTCTGTTTATTTTTTGTGATTGTCAGAGCAACAGGCAAGAACTACCGCTGTTTATTATGGGGGCACAGTGGTTTCTAAGGGCCCCCTGTGTTGTAAATGACCCCTTGTGTAAAGAACCCCCTGTGTTGTTATTGCTTTTTATACACAGAGGAAACGGAATTTGAAATGGGAAATACCTCAGTGTCACTATCTCCCCTGATCTGAAATGGTGTGCTCACATTAAGTATCAGACCAATAGGGCGATAAGAAAGCTGGGCTATCTTAAGAGAAACCTCCAAAATGCAACTAGGGAATGTAAACTAGTGGCATACAGATCACTAATAAGGCCTCTTCTAGAGTATGCGCCTGTCGTGTGGGCACCACGTCATGCCAGAGATGTAAATAGGCTCGAATCTATGCCATTAGATTCACATGTGCTCGTTATGATCGGCATTTTTCAACGACATTATGTGCTAACAAGCTACGTAGAGTTAAAACATTTGCCCACGGACGTACTTGTGACCGTCTCGTCCTGCTGCACAAAATTGCTCACGGGGAAACACCTTCTGATGCTAATCATTCTTCTCGACCCGCAGAAGTACTCACCACCTTAACATAGTTCGTTTGAAGTCACCCACTGATTGCTATAAGTTTTCCTTTTTTCCTCACACTATTTACATTTAGAATGATCTAGCGGGCTTCCTCCGCGAGCTGTCAAATGATGAATTTGTGGAGCAATTACTTAACTTCACTTACTAATTAGCTGTGCGTACTTTCCTGAAATGGTACTGCTTTTTTAAATGTATACACCCTTTTTCATATTATTGTATGTGCGTACTCACTCCTGCAATTCCTTGCTATGCAAGATGGCTGTATATGTAAATGCATAAAAATAAAGTATGTCGGCCCGGGCACGAGCCGCGGCATCATCGAACGACTTTCAGGACTATATATATACAGGAGAGCCGCGCACCTCAGGCGAAGAAAGAACACTTTCTCGCAGTTTCTAGCAATAACGTTTATTCCTCCTCACACTGACGGAATCGTTTAAGCGAGCCAATAACTGCAAGTTCATCGACGATTGGAGGTTGATGTCTCGACGGATAAATTTGCTTCATTGCGGCTCTCCTCTACTGAGACGATTTTAAAGGAAAGGCTTTGATGCCACTAACTGTGTGAAAGTTGGCTTGGGAAATGCTCCCCGACCAGTGCAAGGGAAAAAGAATTACGAGTGGGCTAGGTAGCCTTTCCGTACCGCCATCGGCAAAACGGACATGAGTGCTTTCTATGTGCTACTCGCATCAAAACATGGATGTCCTACGATAAGAAAAAAAAAAAAAAAAACACCGTGAACGCACAGGCACCCCTCTGCTCCACCGAAACCACCAGAATCAATACTGTCGTTAATTACTACACATGACTACTTCATTAATTGCGAACAGCATCACATCTAACTTCAGTTGAAAAATAAGTGGTGACTGACCTGCGACACGCCTAACGTCGTTCATCTCATCGATTGCTATCTTTGTGTAATGCAATATGAAATCAAGAGTTCATCGGAAACTCAGCTGGTGGGCAAAACTCATGTTTATAGGTAAAAGAAGACGCAGACGAAATGTCAAAAAAACTTTAAAAGAAACGATACGTAGCGGCTCCCGTACGGGGGCCTTGTTCAAACATTAAAAAAATAATAATAAAGAGCATGAACAAGGCTGCCGTACGTGAGCCGAAACCTCTCTTAGTTTTAAACTTTTTTTTTTTTGACATTTTGGTTGATGTCTTCTTTTACCTTTACGTATAAAGCAATATGTTGGCGGGACCGTCACACCCTTCAGATATCGGTTTAACCACCAGAAGAGGGCTCATATATCTACATTCACTAAACTTCCAATATCCTGGGAGTCTTCGGTGCAGAAGACCTTGTTAATGCAGTGCCTGTGAGTTTGTTTCTGCTTCAGTATAGGACGTCGATGACTTGGCGCCATTAACAAATAGGGAAAGCAAGGCTCGACAGTCTTCTCGACAGCGGTTTGGAAAGGCTTTCACTTGACATTCTTTGTTCTTTCTATTCACCGGTAACAGTTGTTTTGTACCCACTTCCTCACAATTAGTGCAAAATAAAAAAAGAAAGAAAAACCTCTCCTTTACAATTGTGCAAGTAGAGGAGCGCCGCGAAAGAGCAAATTTAGCTGTCCTTACACCAACGTTTAATCGTTAGTGCACACGCAGGCGCGCGCGAATAGTGCTTCCTTTAATGGGCATGAAACTAGGTTTTTATATAGACTGCGCTGGAATAAGGAAAATACTAAAACAGTGTAATTTTGACATGTTGCAACATGAGCACATCACCATGAAATTAAATGCATATAATAGGCCACCGTCAGATGCAAGCATCAAAATGATCAATATCCATGAGGGTTAAACGGTGCCGCTACAGACAAAGTTTTCGAGTGCCTCCAACATGTAGCTCGTCTGCAGCAAGTCGAGTCTCTTTAGTGTGTTGGAACGCGTTCTTGGTGGCAGCTGCAGATGGCTCGAATGAGCTGCCGTCATCACGATGTCGCGTCATCGGTGTTGCTGCCTCCATGCTAGCGACGGCGACGCCAGGCGAACGCCGCTCGCCCTGCGGCCTCCCGCATGTCGTTGCGTTGTGCTCGGCCAGGAGTGCCGGCTCTTGCGGTAGATGCTGCTAAAATCCGGCGAAACGGATGAGATGCCTTCCAAGCCCGGAACAAACGTAACATACCGCGTAGCCTGCGAATCGTAGCCGTTCCGAAACCGATTAAGGCACATTTTATGAATGCAAGGACGGAGAGAATAAAAGTCCTGAGAACACTGTCTCTCTGACTCGCCTCCGAAAACGCTACCTGCAGCATGATGGCGAGCGCAATGAGAGTGCCCGCCGTCATCATGGCCCAGACTAACACGTCCCGCAGCAACGCTCGTTGCAACTGTGCTTCACGCAGTGAAATCCAGTGGAGGAACTGCATCGCGATGCCGGGCTGGGCGGCCATCTGGAAACGCTGGCCGCAGAGTTCGCAGATGTCCACGTTCATCTCGTTGAGCCAGTGCTCGATGCAAGACACATGCACGAATCTTATACTGCCTGAGCACTTACAAGGCGACACTAGCGGTTCCTCTTCGTCTCCATCATGACAGATGCGGCACATGGCACTGCCAATTCCAGCCTCGTCGGAGTGTCCAGTGGTTGTATCGAGAGAGACGTTGACCGACTCTGGGCCATCGTCGGAGTCGCTCACCGCTTCAGGTATTCGCAGCGACTGCGCTCCATCGTCCTTGGACTGTTCGGCGACGTCGTCTCTGCCCTCCAGGACCGAGTCAACCAGTTCAGGCTGTTCGTTCATCGCGTTTGACATCGTAGATTCGTTGATGGTATAGATACACGGCATATGCGAGCGCTGCTGGTCTCTGGGCACTGTGAAGAGAAGAAGGAAGACGAGGGCACGTGGCTGCTCTCTTCTTCTTTGCCGCGGCTATCGAGGTGGCTGCAACCCAAAAAACGCGGGTGCGATCCCGGCCGCGGCGGTCACATTTTCGATGTAAGCGAAGGCTTTTGAACTCGCGAAGGCTCGTAAGGCTTTTGAACTCGCGAGATAAATCCGCTATTTTGAGAAATGGCTATAAGCTGAAAAACGCGAATATCTGAATTGGTGAAGATTTTTCTCGGAGGGTTCGGGATGTCCGAAAAAAATTGTGGGCGAGTGCTAAGCCAAATCGTGATAAACATGAGAAGGTTTCCTTGTCATTTGATAAAATGTACATTGACAAGGTTGCTTATGTTTGGGACGATGAAAAAAATGGTACCCGTTCAAAAAAGCGAGAACGGAAGGCTGAGTCGTCCCATCACAAGAAGTCATGCGCACGTGCAGAATTAGCACAGCAAGCCCACAATGTGCGATCTAATTATTTAAATGTGCCTTTCATAGATAGCACCAATAGTGTTGCTTATCGTCATGTGGACCCACCACAAAGAAAACAGTTATGTATCGCCAACATAAATGCCCGTAGTGTGATCAATAAGGCAGAGTCATTGGAAATTCAGCTATTCCATCCCGACCCTCACATTACTGTCATTACGGAGACCTGGTTACATAATCAGATAACCAATGACCTAGTTTTTCCTCCCTGTTACAAAATCTTTCGTAGGGACAGGGCGCATAGGGGCGGAGGTGCAGCGGTTCTAATAAAGCATCCGATAGAAGCAACGCTTATTGACGAAAATCCTGAGATAGAATGCCTCTGCATTAAGTTGTCATGCTGGGGCCATTTGTTTGTATTGTTTGCGTGTTACAGGCACCCAGATTCTACACCCGATTACATGATTAAACTAAAAGAATACATGTCACCTTTCGAACATAAGAAAATTTTTCTTGTTGGCGATTTTAACATGCCCAGCATTAACTGGGAACGACTTCAGACAGTAGCTATAAGGCTGATCAAAACACTAATGTCATATTTGACGTTATGCTAGAGCACGATTTAATTCAAGCAGTTACGGAACCTACCCGTATACAAGGTTCTTCGAGTACTATACTTGATCTGGTCTTCGTGAATCGTGGATTGTCTGAATATGTCATTACAGTCGACGAGGGTCTATCCGATCACAAACTTGTAACTGTATCCTTGCCTATATTTAAGCCTGCCATCACTGGCAGCACTAAAAGCTATTACTTCAAGGACTTTTCTAGAGCTGATGATGCAAACATAATACAATATATGGAAACGTGCCTTGGTGATTTCAGTGATGATGAGAACGACGTATTCACGCTCTGGAAAATGTTCATAAAAATGTGTCGTCACTGTATGAATACATATGTGCCTAACAAAACCAAGAAAGTCAGGAAAGAAACTCCGTGGATGACGCGTAACATTTTGCAAATACAGCGCCAAGTAAAAAGGCACAAAAAGAAGCGAAGTCCGCCGCAACTTATCAGTGCTCTAAAACAAAAATTGGCATCAGCTGTTCATAGTTCGAAAGATCACTACTTTAAAACAGTGCTACCTGATTTCATAAAAAGCGCACCGGAAAATTTTTGGGGATACTTAAGTGATAATAAACGGCCTGTCAATGAAGTAATGGTCGACGGAACTACTATCATAGATATGACTGAAATCGCTGAGCATTTTAACAACTACTTTCATAGTGTTTTTTCCAAATCAAACGGGGGTAAGTTGTCTGACTGTGCCGCCTTTAGGCCGCATGAAGTGAACTTTATTTCGTACAATGGTATAGTGTCAATGCTGTTGAACTGGAACACAAAGAAATCATGTGGTCCAGTTGATCTCCCAAACGTGTTTTTGAAGTGTTATGATGAAGTTATTGGCAGATTTCCCTTTGTACTGTTTAGAGCTTCCTTGTTATCTGCTCAAGTGCCCAATAACTGGAGGATCGCTCCAGTTGTGCCAATTTTTAAAAAGGGCAATCCCTTGTCGGTAGAGAACTATCGCCCTATATCATTAACTTCGTCATGCTGTAAATTAATTTAACATATCATCGTCAAACAAATCACAAAATGTTTAGGAAAATTCCACGTTAACAGATTGCCAGCATGGCTTTAGAAAGGGTTTTTCAACTACGACACAACTGTTAACTGTAGTTCATACATTCGCAAAAACTTTAGATAATAACGGTCAAATTGATGCTCTTTTTTTAGACTTTAATAAGGCATTCGATAGGGTAGTTGACTGTAAACTATAGTTCAGAAACTTAGGGACAATAATCTTCCTGACATAATAGTTTCTTGGGTAGCAGCTTACCTTTCCGATCGCGTGCAGTTTGTCTGTATTGAGGGCAACAACTCCAGCTGTCTTCCCGTAACATCCGGCGTACCCCAGGGTAGTGTCCTGGGGCCATTGCTGTTTCTCATATATATAAATGATATTGTCACAGTCGTTACACCACATACACACATTCGGTTATTTGCGGACGACTGCGTTTTATTTCGGGAAATATCCACAGTACATGATTAGACGGAACTTAATCTAAGCCTACATAATATACAGGAATGGTGTGATAGGTGGGGCATGTCATTGAACAAAAACAAAACAGTCTGCCTTCGTTTTACTCGAAAGAAAATCCCGTTAAAATATGAATGCACCATTGGCCGGTTCCCCGCTAAAGGAAGTTGAAAATTATAAATATCTAGGCATCACATTTTCTAATACACTTTCCTGGAATTTGCATATTAGCAATATCTGTTGTTCTGCTTTCCGTAAACTTTGCTTCTTAAGACACAAACTGAGGAATTCACCAGCCAGCATTAAATTGTTAAGCTATTTGAACTTCATCAGACCTAAACTAGAGTACACTTGTATCACATGGGATCCCTACACGAAATATAACATTAAAAGCATAGAGAGAATTCAGAGAAAAGCTATCCGTTTTATTTATTCCAAGTTTAAGCGCACAGATTCCCCCATATGTTGGCCAATGATATTCCCCTCCTCGAGACACGAAGGCAGATGCTTCGCCTGAAGTTCCTAAAGCAGATAATTAACCACGAACTATCCTTAGACCCCGCGGCATACGTCACCCCTTTGTCAACAAGACGTACCCGTCATGATCACCCATATGAGCTAACCACTCATTTCGCCAGGACAAACGCATTTAAATTTTCCTTCCCCAGAACAGTGTCTGAGTGGAACACCCGACCTGATATAAACCTTTTCTTTGAAGCGCGTTAATCATGTTTTCAGTTATGTATATTTGACTTATTCGGTGTATTTGTTTACTTATTGTATCAATGTATTATATTTTTATACTTAAGTATTTTGTATTGTTTTCCCAATATTTTTCCTCTGTAAGTGCCCTTCCTGCAAGGACCGATTCGTGGTCCGCATTATCTTGCCAAAAAAAAAAAAATCCCAGAGGCCCGTGTACTGTGCGATGTCAGTGGACGTTAAAGAACTCCAGGTGGTCAAAATATCCGGAGTCCTCCACTACGGCTTTTCTCTCCTTGCTATCTCTCACACCCTTTCCCCTACAACCACGGACGCTTAGCCGTGCTCCCTGCATGGGCTGCATAAATTGCTTTGCTGGTATGCAGATCGGAAACTATCGTTTTCGAAAACAAAGCAACTCGCGGAACATCACCTCCCTCGCCCTCAGCTCACAACGTCCGCCCTCGATCACCTCACTCAGGAAAATTTATTGCAAGACCTCATTGATTGAAACCGCTGCTCACCTCATCACGTTTGCAACGCACAACCAAGGGGATGTCTATACAGTAGCGCACCCAGGATTTCCTTCGGGAGGGGGGGGGGGGGGGTCAAATTTTCACGAAGGGTATGCAATGGACCTTTCCTAAAAATCCCGTGAGCCACGGCGCGTCGGCGCTGCGCATCACGGGAAAAAAGAGCGCCGAGCTCCGTCGTTTGCTCCGACCTCGCTCGCACGACAGTATTTGCAGGCTTGTTGGAGCAGACGAGGCTCGTCGATTCACGCGCTCCATTCGGAAAGCACCACGCGGTTTTCATTCGTTCTTGCATTGTGCGGTTTGTCGTAGGTTATGGAGTAAATATCAAGCATGACAACGTCCTCGGCAGTATGCCATTGAACACGCATTGCCGGTTTCCGTTTTTCGGTGCCTAGGAGAACCCGCAGTCGTATGGATTGAGCAAACGCACGTATTATCTCGGCAACGCTCGTTCCTCGAACACCCGATGAGGAAATATTGTTGGTAAGCAGTCGATGTAGCCTTTGCGGCTGCTTGGGTTGAAGCGGGCGCCGCTTGTCTTACGTGCAGCGGACTGCCGACGCGAAAACCGCCCTGCTTTTCCTTGTCGCTTTAAGCGCTAAGGGCACGGTACGATTTTGCGCCCAATGCGACATCCACTGCCGTGCGCTCAGGCGTGCGACATACGCCGGTTCCACACACATGGGGCGACGAACGACCTGCACGTATAGGCAACGCCCAGATCCAGAGCGTCGGTTGCACGACACCGTGTCCCTGTCGTTAAGTACAACATAAACAGCTTTGCACAGTCCTGCTTTGTTCTGTAACAGCACTGAGTAACATCATCCATAAAATACTGCCTTCGCGATCGACAAACGCATCAAAACCGCTCAATATCAATTACGACTCCGAGTCTTGCCGCAGGCTGACCCCGTGGCCGTCGTCGTTCGCAATCAGTCGTGCGTTCGCCACAAAGTGCTCAATTTTGGCAACACGATCAACATCCCTGCTCGTATGTCGTGCATTAGCGAGTTTGAGCGTGTCTATCTATCTATCTATCTATCTATCTATCTATCTATCTATCTATCTATCTATCTATCTATCTATCTATCTATCTATCTATCTATCTATCTATCTATCTATCTATCTATCTATCTAGCCGCCCACGACTTTGTGCTCTCCTGGCCGTTTCGTTATTCGGATGTATACGAAAATTGGTATGCCGCAACATTACTGCATGGCGACCATAAATGACAGGTCATAACATGAAAATCATGACATGCATGTCATGAGCGGCATGATTTACATGCCACTGTCTTGGTGCTCTCCTGGGCGTTTCATTAATGGGATGTATACGAAAATTGGTATGCCACAACATTACTGCATGACGACCATAAATGACAGGTCATAACATTACAATCATGACATGCGTGTCATGAGCGGCATGGTTTACATGCCACAGTCTTGGTGCTGCTCTTGTGGCCGTTTCGTTAACTTCGTATGTACAAAAATCGTTATAGCGAGACAACAATGCAGATCCATTTTACATTCCTGATGCATGCTTCGCATTTCCTTGATTCCCACTGCATGTGGAAGCTGCATTTTTTTTTTTTTCGTGAAGCCTCGATGTGGAGCGGAATGGCGCAAACGAAGCGAGCTGCTTCAGTGAAACGGCCCCCGCCGGTGTTTACCGTCGAACCGCGGCCGGTTACGATCTCTCGAGTGCTCTGGAAGCGGGGGCTGCTTTGGAGATTGGTCCACTGTGTGCATAACATTACTCAAATGGGGTTTATTTCGTGCCAGAAAAAATCATAATGAATATTTTCTACGCGTTTCGGCAAATCACCCCCGATACTACTGCCGGATCACATCGCCGGACGTCGCAATGGACTCAGAATAGGACCGTATACCCAGTCCCCTCTTTGGATTCTCGATTTGGGGAAAGTAATGGAAGATGTGCGTATGCTTTTTTGCGTTGTTATTGGATCCAGCAACGCAGCACGTCAGTCAGCAAGCCGACAAACCGGGCGGGGCGAGGGGCTCGCTCACCGCCTGCGCTCTTTTTTCCCATGACGCCTTGCACGCGCACACCAGGGGAAGGCGCGTCGCTGCGATTTTAGGAAATGTCCATTACATAGCTGTCGCTTGTGTCGGGAAAGGGGGGGGGGGGGGGGAGTGAAGAAGGGAGCGGGCACTTTGCGCAATACGTCATTTCCTTGCTTCAGCTGGAGGAATCGTAAAGCAAATAAAATGCCAAATAATAGTAACATCACTGATGAGTATTATCTTTATTATTTGTTTAGCGTTTTGCAGAGACATCTTGCAAGAGCTTGACACGGCCATGATGCGGTTCATCAAAGCAGTGCACGTAGAAAATGAACGGAAAATCGAATAAAGCAATGCATACAATGATAACATAGATCCAAACAACGTTGTATGGCAGGTGCTTAATCTGCTCCGTGCAGTCGTGCCGACATGCCGACCGGTTGGCGGTCGTGCGATGCTGTTTAGAAAAACTCTGCTGGACAGCATGCATGTTCTAAACTATGAGAGCGGAACATATTATATATTATGTTTCCTTTGGGCCTCGTCAAACTATATCTGAAAGTGAAATGTCGGCCTATAACTGCATTTGTAAGAAAGGCATAGTCTGAATAGGTATATTAAATCTATGACAGCATTCCATAAAAGAACTCATAAAATCAATGAAATAATTCGTTATGTAGAACCAATGTGACGGGTAAAAAATGTAGAGAAGCGACGCAACACAGACCCAATGACGCTAAGAAATTATTTATTCAAGTACATAACATCTTACTGCAGAGCTGAGAAGTAACTCCCACTGTCTTGCTGTAGCAGAGCTTAGTTTCAGACTGTTACTGGAAGTCCGCTTATTTATTAGTATTACCAGACCAACAATAAAAGTATTAAATTATTATCTTTTGAACCCCTTTTCCCCGCATCATGACTACGGTAACAAGTTCCATAAATGTGTGGTCCTCTTTCAATTATCATCTGTGGTTAACTCTATAAGAACGTTTCTCACGACGTAGTGGCGCGAAAGAAGGCTCGCACACCCAAAATACTATACCACGAGACCACATATCACCAAAGCATTGGTGTAATGATTTTCCGTATGAGAAGTTTGTAAGAGGGAAGTTTGGACAGGAAGACTCGTTTTAGTATTACAATAGGTAGAAAGTATAACATATCGATAAATTTAACTCAAGGTCATCTCGTACAGTTTAAATCTGAAAATTAAGCCAACGTCATGAAAAAATACTTCCGAAAATCCTTTTTTGTAGGCTAGGAAAATCAGTTGGCCGTTGACGCGCATTATCATAAAATGCTTGGCAAAATTAAGGTGGGATCACTTAAGTGCTTCAGTCATACTGGCCGACATTTTGACAGAAGGATTTGCCTCTGTCAAAGCAGCTGCGTCATCGTAGGCATGTTGGTTTGGTGCAGTTTGTGTGCCTTCTCTCTTGACTTGCTGCTGATATTGGCAACCTGAGCAAGAGAACTCAGAGAAAAGTAAATATTATGCATTGGTCAGCAGCACGGGCGCAAAAAAAAAAAAAAAAACGCTTCGCTTCTTATGGTAGAAAGGGGGGTTAGGGCCAGAGACTTCTGATGAAACTTCACACGCGGGGAAAGCGCGCAAGTCGCGCTGGCGACACACACCTTAGCGGCGTCTATGGTTACATTGCAAAAAACAGCAAGTTGTAGAGAAGTGGTGGTCGTACTTTCAAGCTCTTACCTAGACAATCATGGCGTCGGTGGGTTTTGTAACATTTTAGGATGTTGCTAATGGCTGATGTAGTGGACGAACTCTGGGATTGCGCAAGTTAAGTCAGTTGGAACAACGAAGAGAATACGCGAACTAGACGGGTTGACCTATGGGGTCCTATACTAACATTTGGAATAAATTGATAATGAACCGGTGAAGTGAGCGAAGAGCGAGATAATATAGTGTGGATAGAGCCCGAAAATCTGTATGATTAAGCACGAGTGAAAGAGCTAAACCAAACGAAAAGAATTTTAAACCAACAGCTATAGGCATACGCATGTTGTGGAAGCTGGAGTAAAATCACTAGCCTTCAGAAGACAGTGTCCATAAGTTGTGTGGTCTCGCAGTGTTCGCCACGCTCTCGGAACACACGGACAGTCACGCCGTGGGGCAACCAAACGCGTGTACATCTATTACAGCTTTCACAAACGACGAGATCGCCAGCCGAATCTAATACATCATTGGTGACACGATAAATAACCTTATACAGTGCCAATACAATACATTAAACAACATACAACACACACAGCGCATCAAATGCGGCGTCGCCGACGTCCGACTCACTGCGAGGGATGCGCCCAACCCGCGGAATCGGGTACGCACGGACCCTGCCGTCCGTTCGTGCACGCTGCCGGCCCCGGAAGAGAGCCTTCCTGCTGTATACCTCTGCGCCGGCTCACCTTGTGGTTTGTACTCTTTCAGTGTATAAGTAGATGAGTGAATACAATGCATTTACAGAAGCAGAAAAAATCGACCTCAAGCGACATCGTGAATTGAAATTACAACGTCAACAGTGTCCTTGAAGGTGTTCTGAGATGTCCCAAGTACGCACAAAGGGGGAGACACTTCTACGCCTTACACGTCACTTCTCAACTACCACAACTATACCGTTCCACGTCTCACAAAACACCACAACCAAACTCGCTCAGGGTGGCGCGGCGAGCGCTCGAAGCGATCGAACGCGTCCGCTCCGAGTTCAATGAATTTCCAGTGTTTTGCTTGAAAAACGTGCCGATAGATCAATATTTCGTGTAAGACCTGTTACAAGAAGCCTTACCGGACCCGCATGTTCAACTCTCCGACGGATGCAGACCACTATTTTCAAGTAAGCTCTTCATCTTTGCCTACGACGCCGGCATCTTCCACCTAGGCCTACCGTCCCCTGCACGCCTAGGCTTAGCGTGGCTGCGTCGGGTGCCGCGGGCGCCGGCACATCTGCCGCCATGGAATACGCGGTCAACGGCGTAGAAATGTCCGTCGAAGAATGGCCAGACAACTCCTGGATACCGTCCTAGGGCTTCAGAGCCCAGGAGAAACGTCACCAGACACTGAAGCAACAACAAGCCCAAACGAACGATACTGAAGTAAACAAAGCCCCGCAAATGTTCCGCAAAGCCCCGCAAACCCAACCCCCTACCGAGACTCCCGTCGCATGTCTACCACATAGTGGGACGTCCGAAGACACCCATTGATCTCACGCGAATGCCACACGGGGACTTGCAGACGGCCCATCTTGAAGCGACCCGTCTACCCGACCTGGACCCTGCCAACCGCGACCAAATACGCATCCACCCAAGAAACAACACATTCACCGTTAGCGTAGCTACAACCGACCGAGCCATCGCATACCAGCATATCATGTCCGTTCTCCTCGATAGCGACCGACAGATCGAGATACACATGTACTCCCCGCCGCTCGACGACGCCCTGCGAGACATCTCTTTCTACGTTTACAACTTCGCCACCGACGAAGAGACACTTAAGGACCTTCAAGATAATAACCCCGACTACCAAATCGTAGGTGGCAGACGTATGGGGAAAACTAAGAATTTACTCATTACGCTGCTCGGCGATCACCTACCAAGATGGCTTCTGCATCGCAGCGGCTTGATCTGAGTATATACCCCTTCTATCCCAAGGTAGACGCATACTTTAACTGCCGGAGACCGGGCATCGCTGTGGCGTGTGCCCTCAGCCCAGACATCGTCGCTGCCCGCGCTGCGGAGATGACCACGAGCCAACTCCACAAGGGACGCCGCCAACTTGCCAAGCAGGCTGCATTGTCTGCCAAGGAGGACACATGACGAACGTATCGAGCTGCACATACCGCTTCGCCAAAAAGCCAGTACTCTCGAACTCAAGGCAAATGCACAACACGCAACAATCCCAACCGGAGGCAACCAAGCTTGGAAAACGATAACGCACCCAACCTAGACGTGCAAAACTAGCCCCGCCTTGGAACATCGCAAGCGCCGACAAGACAGAAGAGCCGGTCGAGGTCACGATCCCGTAAGAATCATTCAGCCCCGCTTCAGGCCGAGATCTAGAACGCGATCCCTAAGTCGCACTGTGAGTCCCGGCCGACTCATCGAAAATGACGCCGAACCCAGGGCCGTTAATTTTTGTTTGCCTACTTCAACGTAAGTTCCACGGAAACAGGGAATGTGGCGAGTACAGAAAAGTAGGTTACCATGCAACACTGGCCCCGGGTGGAAAGCCAGCCATCCACAATGCGGTCATATCCCCACAAACTGACCCAGTCGTGGGACTCAATTCAACACTCACTCGTAAAGGAACTTATATAGACAATCTCGGCACTAAAGTCCTAAATGCCGACGCAACAAGCCCAGATCGAAACCCTGCTCATGCAGAACCGCTCCCTTGAAAACCAGCTGTCAAGGGCCAGCCCAAATTTGCATCAACCATCTCAACCATCTGGACAGCCCCAAGCTGCCGTGTCAGGCAAACGTAAAGCAACTTCTTCAGCGGAAACGCTGCGATACGAAGATGACACGACGGCGGCCATCATTCAGACGGTAAACGCAGCCTTGGCCAAAACCGTTCTTACGACACTCCATGGCACGGTAGCAGAAACCGCCCGCGCCGCCGTAACAGAAGCCTTCGCAGCCGTAGACTCACGCCTAGCTTACAAACATGGAGACACGACTCGCAACTATGGGAACCACAGTAAACAACCCGCAGCTGGCCTTGCAGCCATGGAAACCGCCGTAAATAACACCGTAGGCTGTTTAGAAGCACTCACATCTGCCACAGACTCTAGTTTTACAGCCGGCATACAAAAGCAAGTGTCGTCTCACACAACAGCTTCATACAGCGTACCTACCACCCGCAAGTAGCGCACCCATAGATGAATCATGGCCAGCACCAATTTGACTATATGGCAGTGGAACTACAGGGGCTTCCGCAGGCAGAAAGGCCACCTGCAGCTCCTCGTACAAGAATCGCAACAACCGCAAAACAGCCAAACACCTCCTGACATCATCGCACTACAAAAACAACAGCTGCCCTCTCACTTCCCGGTTATGTCGCTTTCTAGAAAATCACAAACCAGCAGAATCAAGAGATTCGAAGTACGGGCACGCTCTTTCACAAGAGCCTCACGGCAAAATAACGCGACCTAGAAACGACTGAAATTCCACACACGCTCGTGGAAATTCTCCCATGAAAACGCACGCATCAGTCATTCTTCGTCCTGAACATATACTGCGCGCCCCGTGCCCGGGCCGACGACTTCCGCTCTCTATTCGGGAAAATCACATCGCTAGCGCGAGGCTCACAGCTGCTCATACTGGAAGACTTCAACGCCAGGCATCCCGACTGGGGCTACCTGCGAGCGAACAAAAGAGGCAAGAAAATTTGGCAGCTTTGCCAGGACCTCCATCTCACGCTACTGAACGACCTACAGCAGCCGCCGCCGAAACAGCGTGCGTGTGTATAAACACGACTCCCGACCGCGCATACTCCAAAAACATCACGAAGGCGAAATGGGAGAAGACCTGTCAACTAGCAGGCAGCGACCACTGCATCAATGCCATTACAGCACAGGCGTCCGCAAGCAAGAAAGCACACAATTAACGCAGTCGCCCAAATCACGGATTGGCCCATGTTTAGAGACCTCCGCGAACGCCAAGCCCCGGACTGCATCACCAACCTCAAGGAATGGACGGCGTCCCTATAAACGACCATGTTCGACGCACAACGCGTGAAAGCAGGGCGGCAGATGAAACACCGGCTACAGACTCCCGTCTTCTCCATATGTTGGACGCACACGCAAGCCTACTGTGCAGATGGCAGAAACAACGCCACAATAAGAAACTGCGTCGCCGCATGCAGGCCCTGTCTCAGGAAATAGAGCAACACAGCACCGCCCTAGCACGGCAGAATGGGGTCAGCTATGCGACGGACTAAATGGACAACTAGACAACAAGAAAACGTGGCACCTGTTACGACACTTACTCGACCCCGAAAACTCAGACAGCTGTACGACACAGACTAAAACGCCTCGTCCACAAACATCTCGGATCGGACGATCTCCCAACAGAACTGGCAGACAAATACGTCAGTCACGCCCAACAACCAGCGCCACCACTATCGCCTTACCAAGGGAAACCAAATCCAAAACTCGATGCTGACTGTAAGGGTCGTCGGAATGAGTCGGAGAACACGGTATGCCAAGGTGGTCAAGTAGGCGCCGGAAAAGACGCGCAGCCACGTGGTGAACAGGTGGGGTAGGAGGAGACCATTGTGGGGATGTATTGTACAGCTGGTTTGGCGCCCGCACCCCCTCCCCCGCAGCGTGGTGGGCAGCAAGCGTACCCAATGTATTGTTCACGGTTGTCCTTTGTTAGTGCGGCGTCGGAGTTTCGATCGCCGTTTGTGATTGGCTGTGAGGGGTTCAGGGGAGGAGCAACCGGTGTATATAAGGTGGCCCCTTTTCCCTGGCAGGGGGAGACTGGAAGCAAGCTGGGAAGCGGCGGTTGGCAGGCTGAAGGTAAGCAGAAGGTTGGAGGGCAGCCCGAAAGTTGGCGAGGACGGAGTGGATAGTGCTAGAGAGGACATCTAGCACGAGTCTGGGTGGTGGTTACGGTCGCAGGAGCAGTGCTATGCACTGGGGTCGGCTCTGCCGAATGGAAGCGATCGTTCCACCAAGGTCCTCCCAACCGGGGCTCGGGCGCGGATAGTACTAGGGGGGACATCTAGTACGAGTCCGGGCGGTGGTTGAGGTCGCAGGAGAGGTGCTACGCACTGGTCGGCTCTGCCGAATTGGAGCGACGGTCCCACCGCCATGCCCTACCAACCGATGGCTCCACCTAGGTCTTGCCAACCGAAGCTACTGTCTGTCAATGTATATGTACTGTCTGTCTCGTATGTAAAGTTTCGTGTTGTGTTTGTGTGAAAGGCTGGTCTCCATCTTTGAAGTCGACAACGCGACGGCGGGCAGGTAGCAGGAAGGCTTCCGTCCATCCTTCGCAGCAGCAACGCTAGCTGGAGGAGCTCGGCTCCAAAAGGAAGAAGAGAAGCAGGAAGGAGGAGAAGGGGGGAACTGAGGACCAGTTCACCACAACAAGGTCACCCCTACTCTCTGCAATTCCCCCTTACTGTGGAAAATTTACTCTGACATTACGGAAGCCGGAGTGTATGCAGCCCTCCTGAAGCTACGCACAACTTCGGCACCGGGCCCAGACGGCACCTCAAACAAAACAATCCGTAATCTAGACGCAAAGTCAGTGACAGCACTCACTGAATACTTCAATGACTGCTGGCACGCCGGCAGCTTACCGGAAGAATGGAAACATGCGAAAAGACTCTTCATACCCAAACCCGGAAAGGAGACCGATGTATCCAACCTTCGCCTAATATCGCTGACGTCACGCCTCGGTAAACTCTTCGAGCACGTGGTACTGGCGCGCCTAGAAAACGCTCGCCGTTTCTATAGGCGCGCTAGTACCACGAGGAGCCAAACCTTTTCCCGCCAACCATGCTCGGTTTCCGTGCTCACTTATGCACTCAAGACGTCCTAGTACAAATCCACCACGATCTACTGAAAGATCTCGTGCGTGCGGGCACGCGAGCATTTCTTGCTATAGATCTGCGCAAGGCTTTTGACAACGTGACACATGAACGATAGCCCAGCGCTAAGCCGCTACAAACCGTATAGGGAGCGCACGTACAACTACGTGTGCTCCTTTCTATTACCCGGTCGCACCGTGGAACTTTCCCCGACTGACAGCAACGCCAATAAGAAATTTACACGGACTAACAAAGGCACGCCGCAGAAAGCCGTCCTATCGCCTTTACTCTTCAATCTGGTAATGAGCCAGCTGGCCCGCCTTACTAGACTGCATCCCCAACATATATGACACACCCTACATGCGGACGATGTGACGGTATGGGCCACTATACTGGATCCGATGGACAGATTGAGGAGGCACTTCAACAGGCCGTGGACCCTAGGTACGCCTACACAATGAATGTATCTGCCAAACGCACCCCGCTCTACAAGCAACCCACCACGATATGTTACGGCTCCATCCACACAAAGACCCAATCGAAGCTGCAGAAGCCGCCATCGCCCTTGCCGCAGTTGCCTGATTCGAGACCGTCTTAAGTGACTGCAAAACTGCCATTACCCGTCTTGCTCGCGGCATTGTCTCGCCTACCACGGTACGTATCCTCTAACTGCCCCTAGTGACATGCAGTGCCTCAGGCGATATCGCCATTAGTGGCGACGACGAAGAACCTACTTCCATCGAACTGATTGCTGACCGTGGGGCAGCGTTTACAGCGGAGCTATTGAAAGAAATCGTTACGCTCACCCACACCAACCACCGAAAGACAACATCCTATCATCCTCAAACTAATGGCTTGACAGAGCGCTTAAACAGAACATTGGCCGACATGCTCTCCATGTATGTCGATATGGAGCACAAAAAGTGGGATAAAATTTTGCCATACGTGATGTTTGCTTATAATACCGCTGTGAAGGAGACAACCGAGTTCACACCATTCGAGCTCGTTTATGGCCGTCGCGTTACAACACCCTTAGACGCGATGCTCCCAGTCGACCACGGAGCCACGACAGATGAGACCATTGAAGATTTCATCGAGAAAGCCGAGGTAGCTCGCCAGCTTGCTCGGCACCGCGTCCGTACCCAGCAGATTACCGCCGCCTGCCGTTACAACCTGGGTCGCCGGAACGTCCAGTACTCACCAGGCGACCGCGTGTGGGTGTGGACACCTATCCGGCACCGTGGGCTCTCCGAGAAACTTTTGCGCGATACTTCGGTCCTTACGCAGTTGTACGCCGCCTCAGTAATGTGAATTACCAGGTGGTCCCTCAAAGCTCTGATCCTGGTTCGAATCGACGTCGCCCCCGTGCTGAAGTCGTCCACGTTGTGCGGATGAAGCCATACTACGCCCGCAAGAAATAAGCAACTCTCCAAGCCGCTTCTGGACTGTCTAAATCTATGTGCTTTTGTTTCTCTTTTTCATGTTATCAGCTTCGTTACCAGGGTTTCCGCTCACCAGCAAGCTCGAGGACTCGTAAGCCGAGCGGTGGGCGAGAACCCGGACCACGACAGAAACGCAGACGAAGCGTTCCTGACCTTTCACATCACCCGACACTACAAACTAACAAGGCAAACCAAACCACCCCTTCATCCGAAACTAAACAAATCACAAGAAATCACTTGGCGACGACTTCAAACACACGCACACCCTTCCCCGCACATACATAGGCACATCTACCCAGCCCTTTTCACATCAGCATGCACCCTCTGCAAAACGCATGCTGCTACTCTGGAGCACATCCTCTGGGGATACAGCAGGGGCCCTCCCCTACCAGACTTCTTAGGCGAGCCACCATCAAGCGAAGCCTGGGAGAAACTTCTCTTGAGAAGAGGCCTGGGCGCCCGCGGCCAGGCACGGCCTGGATGCCCTCTCCTCGTAGGAAACCCGGGGTTTTCTTAATAAAGTTCTGTACTACTACTAACCTCGCTCATCCTCCTTTGACCATACATCTCAATCATCAACCAAACAAAACGCATTACCAATTTTCGTATACATCCCATTAACTAAACGGCCAGGAGAGCACAAAGTCATCGTCGGCTAGATAGATAGATAAGATGCGCTCAAAGTCGCCGAAGTGCGCTAGGAAATGCTTTCCATTCAAAAACCATTTTTCCTTGCAGACAGATGAACATAATCATCTTATTTTCGTTCTGACATAGAGACACCGTTGATGCTGATTGTGGTTCGGTTAAGGAAAGGACGCTAACTTATGCAGCCCATGCAGGGAGCACGGTTAAGCGTCCGTGGGGGTAGGGAAAACGGAGTGAGATAGCATGGAGAGAAAAGCCGTAGTGAAGAACTCCGGATACTTTGACCACCTGGGGTTCTTTGACGTGCGCTAACATCGCACATTACACGGGCCTCTGGCATTTTCGCCTCCATAGAAAATGTGACCGCCGCGGCCGGGATGGAGCCCGCGTTTTTAGACGCGAAGCAGCTCTTTGACTATCCTGTGTAACGCTGTCCCTCCGTGCGTCCGTACGAACACGCCGCAACACGCTCCCCTCGCCGCAGGTATTGGAGCGGTGCCAAGTAGCTCACGCCGCAGCTGCGCGTTGACGTCACGCTCCCCTCGCAGTGCCCGCTGACGTCACTCTCTCCCTCGCCTGCCGCGCGCTCGCCGCAGCGTCCGCAGCTGCCGCCTCGTCCGTTCGCCCGCAACACCTGCCGCTACCGCCGTTCGCTACACCGCCGACTTGTCGGTTCACGCGCAAAATTAACACCATCTTCCCAAAGGGAACCCTGATGGGATGCGAAGCACCCGCGTTAGCGCCGTTCAACCCGTGACGCCACCCGTGCGCAACGCTGCTTCGCATCCCATCAGGGTTCCCTTTGGGAAGATGGTGTTAATTTTTTTTTTTGGGGTGGGGGGGGGGGGGGGGTTGCAGCCACCTCGATAGCCGCGGCAAAGAAGAAGAGAGCAGCCACGTGCCCTCGTCTTCCTTCTTCTCTTCACAGTGCCCAGAGACCAGCAGCGCTCGCATATGCCGTGTATCTATACCATCAACGAATCTACGATGTCAAACGCGATCAACGAACAGCCTGAACTGGTTGACTCGGTCCTGGAGGGCGGAGACGACGTCGCCGAACAGTCCAAGGACGATGGAGCGCAGTCGCTGCGAATACCTGAAGCGGTGAGCAACTCCGACGATGGCCCAGAGTCGGTCAACGTCTCCCTCGATACAACCACTGGACACTCCGACGAGGCTCGAATTGGCAGTGCCATGTGCCGCATCTGTCATGATGGAGACGAAGAGGAACCGCTAGTGTCGCCTTGTAAGTGCTCAGGCAGTATAAGATTCGTGCATGTGTCTTGCATCGAGCACTGGCTCAACGAGATGAACGTGGACATCTGCGAGCTCTGCGGCCAGCGTTTCCAGATGGCCGCCCAGCCCAACATCGCGAAGCAGTTCCTCCACTGGATTTCACTGCGTGAAGCACAGTTGCAACGAGCGTTGCTGCGGGACGTGTTAGTCTGGGCCATGATGACGGTGGGCACCCTCATTGCGCTCGCCATCATGCTGCAGGTAGCGTTTTCGGAGGCGAGTCAGAGAGACAGTGTTCTCAGGACTTTTATTCTCTCCGTCCTTGCATTCATAAAATGTGCCTTAATCGGTTTTGGAACGGCTACGATTCGCAGGCTACGCGGTGTGTTACGTTTGTTCCGGGCTTGGAAGGCATCTCATCCGTTTCGCCGGATTTTAGCAGCATCTACCGCAAGAGCCGGCCCTCCTGGCCGAGCACAACGCAACGACGTGCAGGAGGCCGCAGGGCGAGCGGCGTTCGCCCGGCGTCGCCGTCGCTAGCGTGGAGGCAGCAACATCGATGACGCGACATCTTAATGGCGGCAGCTCATTCGAGCCATCTGCAGCTGCCACCAAGAACGCGTTCCAACACACTAAAGAGACTCGACTTGCTGCAGACGAGCTACATGTTGGAGGCACTCGAAAACTTTGTCTGTAGCGGCACCGTTTAACCCTCATGGATATTGATCATTTTGATGCTTGCATCTGACGGTGGCCTATTATATGCATTTAATTTCATGGTGATGTGCTCATGTTGCAACATGTCAAAATTACACTGTTTTAGTATTTTCCTTATTCCAGCGCAGTCTATATAAAAACCTAGTTTCATACCCCTTAAAGGAAGCACTATTCGCGCGCGCCTGCGTGTGCACTAACGATTAAACGTTGGTGTAAGGACAGCTAAACTTGCTTTTTCGCGGCGCTCCTCTATTGCACAATTTTAAAGGAGAGGTTTTTCTTTCTTTTTTTTTTTTGCACTAATTGTGAGGAAGTGGGTACAAAACAATTGTTACCGGTGAATGGAAAGAACAAAGAATTTCAAGTGAAAACCTTTCCAAACCGCTATCGAGAAGACTGTCAAGCGTTGCTTTCTCTATTTGTTAATGGCGTCAGGACATGGATCTCCTCTACTGAGGCAGAAACAAAGCCAGAGACATTGCATAAACACTGTCTCCTGCACGGAAAACTCCCAGGATATTGGAAGTTTAGTGAATGTAGGTATATGATCCTTCTGGTGGTTAAACCGATATCTGAAGGGTGTGACGGTCCCGCCAACATATTGCTTTATACGTAAAGGTAAAAGAAGACATCAACCAAAATGTCAAAAAAAAATAAGTTTAAAACTAAGAGAAGTTTCGGCTCACGTATGGCAGCCTTGTTCATGCTCTATTTTTTTTTTTTAAGTTTGAACAAGGCCCCCGTACGGGAGCCGTAACGTATCGTTTCTTTTAAAGTTTCTTTGAGATGTGGTCTGCGTCTTCTTTTACCTATAAACATGAGTGTTGCCCACCAGCTGAGTTTCCGATGAACTCTTGACTTCATATTGCATTACACAAATATAGCAATCAAGGAGATAAACCACGTTAGGCGTGTCGCAGGTCAGTCACCGCTTATTTTTCAACTTAAGTTAGATGCGATGTTGTTCGCAATCAATGAAATAGTCATGTGTAGTAATTGACGACCGTATTGATTCTGGGGCTTTCGGTGGAGCAGAGGGTTGCCTGTGCGTTCGTTGTTGTTGTTGTTGTTTTCTTTCTTATCGTACCGTATTGATTATGGGTGTTTCGGTGGAGCAGAGGGGTGCCTGTGCGTTCACGGTTTTTTTTTTTTCTTTCTTATCGCAGGACATCCATGTTTTGATGCGAGTAGCACATAGAAAGCACTCATGTCCGTTTTGCCGATGGCGGCACGGAAAGGCTACCTAGCCCACTCGAAATTCTTTTTCCCTTGCACTGGTCAGGGAGCATTTCCCAAGCCAACTTTCACACAGTTAGTGGCATCAAAGCCTTTCCTTTGAAATCGTCTCAGTAGAGGAGAGCTGCAATGGAGCAAACATATCCGTCGAGACATCAACCTCCAATCATCGATGAACTTGAAGTTACTGGCTCGCATTCCGTAAGCCTGAAGAGGAATAAACGCTTATTGCTAGAAACTGCGAGAAAGTGTTCTTTCTTCGCCTGAGGTGCGCAGCTCTCCAGTATATATATAGTCCTGAAAGTCGTTCGATGATGCCGCGGCTCGTGCCCGGTCCGACCATACTTTATTTTTATCCACTTACATATAGTGCTATCTTGCATAGCAAGATATTGCAGGAGTGAGTACGCACATACGATAAAATAGAATATGAAAAAGAGTGTCTACATTAAAAAAAAAAACAGAACCATTTCAGGAAAGTACACACAGCTCATTAGTGAATGAAGTTAAGTAATTGCTCTACAAATTCATCATTTCACATCTTGCGGAGGGAGCCCGCAAGATCATTCTAAATGTAAATAGTGTGAGGAAAAAAAGGAAAGCTTATAGCAATGAGTGGATGACTTCAAACGAACTATGTTAAGGTGATGGGTGAGTACTTCTGGCGGGTCTAGAAGAAGGGTTAGTAAAGGCAATAGGTGCATCAGAAGGTGTTTCCCCGTAAGCAATTTTGTGCACCAGGACAAGACGGTCACAAGTACGTCCGTGGGCCAAATGCTTTAGCTGTACGTAGCTTGTTCAATAATGGCGATCATAACGAGCACATGTGAATCTAATGGCTTTTCTCTGAATAGATTCGAGCATATTTACATCTCTGCCTTGATGTGGTGCCCACACGACCGACGCATAGTCTAGAAGAGGTCTTATTAGTGCCACTAGTTTACATTCTCTAGTTGCATCTCGGAGGTTTCTCTTAAGATAGCCCAGCATTCTTAGCGCCTTATTGGTCTGATACTTAATGTGAGAATACCATTTCAGATCAGGGGAGATAGTAACACTACGGTATTTCCGATTTCTACTTCCGTTTCCTCTGTGTATAAAAAGCAATAACAACACAGGGGGTCCTTTACTCATACCCTTGGCTTAGAAACCACCGTGTCCCCATAATAAGCAACGGTACTTCTTGCCTGCTGCTCTGACAATCAGAAAAAATAAACAGAAAAGCGTATGCACTTAAGAGGCTAAGAACTTTCAAAGCAGTAACTTTCATCAACGTAACTTGCATTTGCATTGAGAAAGAGAAGTTTATTGTTGTCGGGCGCCACACCTGGGACGGTTCGCGTGGAATGAATGACCTATATATATATATATATATATATATATATATATATATATATATATATATATATATATATATATATATATATTCATTGCAGCATTCATATTTGATAGGTGGATGAAGTAAGGAAGTCTTCTCGTGTGCCTTGCCCTAAAAACTAGTTTTCTTTGCCTTACCACAGAGATTTATTTATCTTCTCGTAATGAATCGACATGCTGAAATTGCGTCCTATATATTCAAGTCACCAAACGATATACAGAACTCACTTCAAAGGTGCTTGTCGCCTTTTGTAAAAGGCAGCCTCCTAGATAATGTTTATATCATGTTTCTCAAAAGTTGACGACAACATCATGATCAAACTTCCATGCAGTCCTACGTGCATGTAAACGCATCTTGTTATAAATTCCACGTAATCGCATCTTGGTTAATCTGAAAAGAATTTTACGTAATGTGCAATTTTGTGTGCCAGTGTTCTCGTGAGGCTGTAATTGCGCCTCAAAACGACATATACACAGTTACGCTGAGGATGCCATGGACGCTTAGGCAGTGTTAGAATGTGGAGTCAAATGTTGTACCCCGTACTCAACCAAGCAAGCGAGCCAGGCAGCGCAGGATACGATGTCAGGTATTCATATGCACCCGCCAAACAACCCCCCCCCCCCTTCCCCCAACACCCAGCACATGCCCTCCTTTAAGTAGGGCGCCCGCGCATGTGTTTGTTCATTTTCATAGTCTTATCACGAGAATATATGAATGTTTCATTGGCCAGGAAATAAACAAGACTATAATGAAATTTCAAACGTGATGTAGAAGACCATGCGTACTTATAACGAATAATAATTTACGGAGATTCTTCGTTGTCTTTACTCTTCAGAGTCAAACATGCTGTCTACGACGAAGAAGAACTGTAGGCCGCGTGTGCTCGTGCAGGTCGTGCTGGTTCAATCGAACGCCGTTTTTCATAGCAGCAGCGTCTGTTGTTGTCGGACGAGAAGGCCTCTCTGACTAACTGGCGTCGGACGCACTCAGTTCAGGTGGGAGCCAACATTGGAATGTCCAGAAGTTTTGCATTGCCCCACCACCGCCTGGTGGCAAGATGTGCCGGCGTTGCCATAGCCGCTGCGGAGGCGCACGAGCGCCGAGAACGTCCGAGGCGCCATTGCGACCACTTGGAACTTCGAGTGTCTGCCCTGGGTCTTCGTGCGCACCCACCTATCCAGAATCACCAGAGACTACCGCGGCAGCGAAAACAATCCCCGTGGGAGCATCCCCAACGAGCTGGCGTGATTCAACTAACATCGGGGAGCCTATTTGTCGCATTCGCTCGCGCCCCCGGTAACGACGACCAGCGGCTGAAGGTGTGGACCGTGCTCTCCAACTGGGCTCACTGGAACGTTCCTCAACAAGAACGGCTTGTGAAAGCGTACGACCAGCTTGATAAGGCAAGAAACAGTGTGCTTTTCCCTACGGAGCTGTCGAGTCGCCGAGTGGAAGGGTCAACCGCTGCGGCAGTCACAACAACCCGCCGTGTGAAGGACTTCGCCAGCTTCGGGCTTCCCAGCGAACGGAAGGACGGACTCCACTGGCTGCCGTCCGCTGTACTCCACTCACAGTCGCCGTTCGTTCAGTGGGAAAGCTGCACGATTTGTACCATAGATTTTGGGCAAGTGAGTGAATGCAACAAAGATGAGTCCCTCCGAGTACTTGTACTTCTGAACCAGGCGCTTGGACAGGCGCACGGACAACTGCTTCTGGTCGAGTGTCTCGGCCTAGGAACGAGTAATGCCAACGCGCTCGCATCATGTTTTTTGCTCCTGCGGACAACCAGCCGCAGAATTCTTCGCAAAGGTGCTTTCCAACTGGCGCCGGTGTTCATTGTTCAAAACACCGAGCGTTTCCTCTGCTGTGAAAACCCTCAGTGCTTGCGACTGAAGAAAGTGTTCCAACTTCTCGGGATGCACCTTAAAGGGTGTCCCCGCGAGACTGTGGTACCATCGCTGAAGCAATCCTGCGAACCGTTTTCAGCAAAGAGCCCGATGGCCTCTGGCGATTCGACGTTATCTCGTTTCTTCGACGGTCTCGAAGATGCGACGAACGGCCTAGCTCAAGGTACAGTCGACCTGTAGCACGGTGGCCCTGATGCAATTTCGGGACCGTCCACGAGTGAGCCGTCAACGTTCGGCTTCGTAAGGCTTGATAATCTTAGCGACGAAAGCAACGACACTTTCCAGCAGGCGACCTCGCTGTCTCCTCGGGTTCTGCAACGTTCCCCGGGAAGATTAGACTTGACCAAGGGCGCGGGAACTGGATCCAGACATGCCCCGAAGAATTAACGCGTCCAAGCGAAAGCTATCCAACTCGTCTCCTGAAGACGACGTGGAAGTGCCAGGAGTCGGCGACGTTATTCCCATGGACGTCGAAGGTCCGCAAACCCGGCGCACCTGCCAAGAAAATGGCGTTCCCGAAGCGGTTGATGAATTAAACATCTTAGATGCGACTTGCTGAGTTCTGTTATACATTTTACGCGCTGCACCTTTCTCGCGTAGATCACGACACCTTCAAAGAATATAAATGCAGATGCAGCCTCTCGATAGCTTGTGGGCCCCTGAACTGTACATTTCTTCATCATGTATAATATTTATTTGTCATGTAAACAAGTACGCACAAAACCATGATGGAAATAGAGCAGGCTGACATCTGCCACCGAGAGGGGCACGACGTCTGCCTACTTTTTCGGGGAAATACATAGGGGAGGAGGTGAGGGGTAAGAAAATAGAAAGTAATAAATTACGAATACAGACAAAACATAAGAAAAAACAAAATATGTCTATAAACGAAACGCCAGGCCCGTAGCGTCCAGAAACGCCAATAACTCTCGACGGGCCTGGTTCCGTCGAGAAGCACTCCCCTTTGGGAACAGGTAATCGTCAACGGTCGTGCACTGCACACCAAGACGTCTACACTCAACTGGACGCTTCAGCAAACTAAGAGAATAGACTGCAGTATGATGAAGAGAGTTACTAAGAACGCACTTGGACTCAGTGTACGAACCAGCACTAATTTGTTTCTACAACTGGGAGTCCACAATACATTGATAGAGAGTGTCGAGGCCCAAGAGACGTCACAAAATTTGAGACTATCTACCACTAGAACAGGGCGATATATTCTTGATAAAATCAGTGGACCCCATTATAGAGCAAGACACATATGTTAAAGTGCCATGCGACATTGCAAGCAATGTTATTGTACAACCACTACCGCGGAATATGCATCCTGTCCACAACATCCGTAGGAGGTTGGCTCGAGCTAAGAATCTCATTAACACAATGGAGAAAGGAGGGGCGACTGCATGCTTCGTTGACTCTGCGCAGCTCGAACGAGGCGGCGCTTTTGCTGGAGTCGTAGTTGATCACAAGGGGCATACAGTCAGCGAAGCTGCTCTCTCTACCCGTAACGCTGAAGTTGCAGAACAAGTTGCCATAGCACAAGCAATTGCAGACGCCAGGTTCAATGCAATTTACAGCGATTCTAAAAGCGCAATTGGAGCTTTCAGTAGAGGAAGAATAGCCCCGCAAGCGGCCAGGGTAATCAAAGAAATCAAGGTACAAGAAGTAAAGTATGTTTATTGGTTTCCAGCTCATCTGGGCAATATCGAAGGGTGCCCCATTAATCCAAATGAGTCGGCCAACAGCGCTGCCCGCAAACTCACTGACCGGGGTGCTTTTGCAAATGGCATCGACTCTGCTGGATTTGAGAATACACTCAGAGATACTCCCATGACACACAACGAAATTACAAAAGGACAGAAAGTTGAGCGAGTTGGTAACAGTCCATAATCAAATTACAAAGCAATATTACATGAGAAGGAGGCTGTTCCCTCCTACACACATCAAACTTAACAGGGCACAAGCAGTGACACTTAGACAACTACAAACAGGTTCATAATTCTCACCTGCACAGTTCAAGGAGCGGTATATCATTCAAGACATGAATACTGTATGTAAAGCCTGCACGGAAGACGATTGTACATTAGAACATATGCTCTGGGAGTTTGGGTCGCTTGACCCTGGCATTACTGGTGACAGGTTTTCAAGCATGATCAAGTAGCAAGACCACAAGCAACAAGTCCTAGCTGTCCAGTACGCCCACGATAGGGGCAGGAGGCTTGACCTCCCGGTTCCAACGTGGGAGTAGTTAGGCGGGCTCTTTAGCCATGTACAAGGACATTAAATAAAGTTTATTCCTCCTCCTTAATTGGCAATGTATGCGGCGAAATGTATGCATGGCTCTCTAAAATAAGATGTCCGAGTGTCTCACAGGATCTACAGCATGAGCATGATGGACTGTCCACACGGCCTTGACGGTGTAAGCGCTCGCGCACCAGAACAGAACCAACCTTCAACTTACAGAGCAATGCTCTCGCGCGACGAGACGAGCCGCGACCACGAACACAGGGACTGGAATCGATCCTCTTGCAACACGCTGGTCTTGGTGCTGCCGTAGTAGGAGTTGGCGTATTAGCAGAAGAGCGTCATGAAAGGACAGGACAGTCACAGTCGTTGTGGGTGCAACTAGAGGCGAGGCAATCGGCCTTTTCGTTTTCAGCAATACCCACGTGCGAGGGTATCCATTGTGCCATGAGGGACACCACCTCAAGACATTTTTCTGGCAGTAATTTCTAGCTTAAAACTGGGGTATCGGCATGGCTTCTCAACAGTGTACTGAGGGCAGACTGCTAAGCTGCCCTCAGTCGTTGAGTCGGCCAGTCGTTGAGGCGACTGGTCGTTTTGCAGCTCGTACGCGTATGTTTCAGGCCGTTGCAAGAAACAAGCTTCCGAAGGAGCGTTCAGCCATTGCCACGAAGTGAAGGAAGCTTTTGCATTGGGATATGTTATATTTTTCTGCGCCTCGGTGAGCTCGCACGCCTGCCTGTTGCACCACTAAGGTGCTAATTGCCTTGTACATACCCAGAACTGCGGCAGTCATCACACAAGGTGGTGCGTCGCTGTGGTTTTCGTTAGATAACTTGACCTGAGACTAATTCTAGAAAACATTCACTTTGCAGCGCTCTACCGTCTTCAAAAGACGACGACTGTGAAGTTTAAGCGAAATATGTCCCTCACAAGTGCATGAAAGCATGCAGCCACAACGTTACAATTTCAGCGAACGAGAGATAGCGACTAGCGCAAAATATAGAATACTGCGCACTCTAAAACTTGGCCTGTTTGAGACATTTTACACTTACACAACAACATTGGTCATCTACTTCCCGTGCTTTCCCAATCTTGCCGCCGTGCGCCACACAGTCACGAACGGTACGCGCTGTCAGCGTGACATCGCGTTCTTGAGAGGAAAGCAATTCTGCAATTTTCAAGAAAGAAACGAAAGAAAAGCAAATGACTGTTACTCCTGCGTGTCAGAAAGACGCTCCAGAACGTTGTTTCTTAGAGTAAACGACACAAGAAACAGAACAAAGGCAAACACTCATATTTGATGTCTTTCTTTCTCGTGATTATTTATTTTGCTAAATTTTCTCTGGCGTAATGACAGACTAAGTAGCTCAGTAATTGTTCCTGGGAAAGCGAGCGCGCCTTGCTTTTCACATAACGATCGCTACAGGCGAGGCCATTATTGTTTGTGTCGTGTGTCATGGATTTGCAAATTTATGCCGTAAAATGAGCGCGACGTCTCGCGCTCACGTATAATAAAATGGTTTTGGTTGAATCGTTCAACTCCGTGGAATTGTGGTGCGAAGTTCACGCTGATGTACGAAAGCCATACTGTTTAGGCTGCGCTATTTTAATAGTAATTATACTTGTGTATACACACACTTTGTGATATATTTGCTCCCCTTTACATCTCATATATAGTAGGGCAACCAGCACCTGCAAGGCCATCACGATGACGCCTAGAAGCGCCTTACAACGGTCGAGTGAGACTAATTGCGAATTGTTATCAATCGGCGTGCCTCGAATTAAATGTGGGACCTGCCGGTGTCCGAGTCGAGCACCTCGGATGGTACACTTGTAACTCTCCGCTGCCGGAAACGCCTCTCACGGCGGCGCGCCCGTCCTTGGGGTTATAGAAGCGTCGGTTGTCCTGGTAGCGCCGGCTTTCGTGCCCGTTTATTCGGGTTTTCCCGCAGCTTTTTCCAAACGTGCGTCGTTTGGTGGTCGCGTTGTGGCTCGGCATTCAGCAAGAACGTTTGTTGTGTTCTCAGATCCAACAATACTTGCAGAAAATCACCAGGGGCAAAGCTTTACCGCATCCCGAAAGGGCAATGGGGGAAGGAGAATGGCAGGAGCCGGCCCGCTCGTTCCGTGGACGCTTTCGTAATTATCAGGAGACACGGAGTGCTACTGCCCAATGCCTCATGCTGTTTAATAATAAAAAAAAAAAAAGGGAACGTGGGGGGTCGGCTAAATTTGTATAGTGAAAGTATGGTTCACGACGGGAGGACCTTACGGCACCCCACACATTACGTTTGATGACTCACGTTGCTGGATGCATTTTCCTTCTTTCTTTCTTTTTTCTTCTTTAGAGCTCACAGAAGGCGCGTTCGAAAGGTCTGGTTTAAGCCTGTACTCGGATCAAAAAGGGCCGCCACCTATCTATGTGATAAAAAAATAATAATAACAGACGCGGCCTCGACGCATCGGATAACAAAATTAGGCCACTGAAAGACATCATGGCGAGTTCTTTCATGTAGAGTTGCGGAAAATTTTCGGCACAAGGCAATGCCGTGCCCAGCCCAGCCTTTGCTTTACCGAATAAATAAATGAAAGTATTGTTCTCACAGTATTGTTCTCATATACCCTTATCAAGAGTATATCTCTTGATATACTCTTGATATAAATAATAAATAAACAAGACTATAATAAAATTTCAAACATGATGTAGAAGACCATGCGTACTAATAACGAATAATATTTACGGAGATTCTTCGTTGTCTTTACTCTTCAAACGTGCTGTCTACGACGACGAAGAAGAACTGTAGGCCGCGCGTGCTCGTGCAGGTCGTGCCGGTTCAATCGAACGCCATTTTTTATAGCAGCAGCGTCTGTTGTCGGACGAGAAGGCCTCTCTGACTAACTGGCGTCGGACGCACTCAGTTCAGGTGGGAGCCAACATTGGAATGTCCAGAAGTTTTGAATTGCCCCACCACCGCTCGGTGGCAAGATGTGCCGGCGTTGCCGTAGCCGCTGCGCAGGCGCACGAGCGCCGAGGACGTCCGAGGCTCCATTTCGACCACTCGGAGCTTCGAGTGTCTGCTTTGGGTCTTCAGCCGCATCCACCTGTCCAGAATCACCAGAGACTACCTCGGCAGCGAAAACAATCCTCGTCGGAGCATCCCCAACGAGCTGGCGTGATTCAACTACCATCGGGAATCCTACTTGTCGCCTT
This sequence comes from Hyalomma asiaticum, assembly GCA_013339685.2. Taxonomy (NCBI): domain Eukaryota; kingdom Metazoa; phylum Arthropoda; class Arachnida; order Ixodida; family Ixodidae; genus Hyalomma; species Hyalomma asiaticum. The sequence continues at coordinate 302,658,598 of CM023481.1, forward strand.
CATTCGCGCCCCCGGTTACGACGACCAGCGGTTGAAGGTGTGGACCGCGCTCTCCAACTGGGCTCACTGGAACGTTCCTCGACAAGAACGACTTGTGAAAGCGTACGACCAACTTGATAAGGCAAGAAACAGCGTGCTTTTCGCTACGGAGCTGTCGAGTCGCCGAGTGAAAGGGTCAACCGCTGCGGCAGTCACAACAACCCGTCGTGTGAAGGACTTCGCCGGCTTCGGGCTTCCCAGCGAACGGAAGGACGGACGCCACTGGCTGCCGTCCGCTGTACATCACTCACGGTCGCTGTTCGTTCAGTGGGAGAGCTGGACGATTTGTATCATAGATTTTGGGCAAGTGAGTGAATGCAACAAAGATGAGTCCCTCCGAGTACTTGTACTTCTGAACCAGGCGCTTGGACAGGCGCACGGGCAACTGCTTCTGGTCGAGTGTCTCGGCCGAGGAACCAGTAATGCCAACGCGCTCGCATCATGTTTCTTGCTCCTGCGGACAACCAGCCGCAGAATTCCTCGCAAGGGTGCTTTCCAGCTGGCGCTGGTGTTCATTGCTCAAAACACCGAGCGTTTCCTCGGCTGTGAGAACCCTCAGTGCTTGCGACTGAAGAAAGTGTTCCAACTTCTCGGAATGCACCTTAAAGGGTCTCCCCGTGAGACTGTGGTACCATCGCTGAAGCAAGCCTGCGAACCGTTTTCAGCAAAGAGCCCGATGGCCTCTGGCGATTCGGCGTTATCCCGTTTCTTCGAAGGTCTCGAAGATGCGACGAACGGCCTAGCTCAAGGTACAGTCGACCTGTCGCACGGTGGCCCTGATGCGATTTCGGGACCGTCCACGAGTGAGCCGTCAACGTCGGGCACGTCTTCTAGCTTCGTAATGCTTAATAATTAATCTTGGCGACGAAAGCGACGATACTTCTTGCAGGCGACCTCGCTGTCTTCTCGAGTTCTGCAACGTTTCCCAGCAAGATTAGACTTGACCAAGGGTGCGGGAACAGGATCCAGACATGTCCCGAAGAACGCGTCCAAGCGAAAGCTGTCCAACTCATTTCCTGAAGACGACGTGGAAGTGCAAGGAGTCGGCGACGTTATTCCCATGGACGTCGAAGGCCCGCAAACGCGGCGCACCTGCCAAGAAAATGCCGTTCCGCTAGTGGTCGATGAATTAAACATTTTAGATGCGACATGCTGGGTTCTGTTATACATTTTACGCGCTGCACCTCCCTCGCATAGATCACGACACCTTCAAACAATATAAATGCAGATGCAGCCTTCTGATGGCTTGTAGGCCCCTGAAGTGTACATTTCTTAATCATGTATAAAGCCCATAATATTTATTTGGCATGTAAACATGTATGCACAAGGACATGATGGAAATAGAGCAAGCTGAAAACTGCCACCGAGAGGGGCACAACGCCTGCGTACTCTTTTGGGAGAAGGAAAAGCGGGAGGGGGAGAGGGGAAAGAAAGAAGAAAGAAATAGAAAGCTATAACATAAAAATACAAGAACAAACCATAAGAAAAACAAAATATGTCTATAAACGAAACGCCAAGCCCGCAGTGTCCAGAAACGCCAATAACTCTCGACGGACCTCGACGGTCGTGCACTGCACAACAAGACATCTGCACTCCTTAATTGGCGATGCACGCTGCGAAATGTATGCAGGGCACTCTAAAATAAGATGTCCAAGTGTCTCACAGGATCCACAGCATGGCCATGATGGACTGTCCACACGGCCTTGACGGTGTAAGCGCTCGCACACCAGAACAGAACCAACCTTCAACTTACAGAGCAATGTCCTCGCGCGACGAGACAAGCCGCGACCACAAACACGGGGAGGAAACTATCCGCTTGCACCACGCTGGTCTTGGTGCTGCCGTAGTAGGAGTCGGCATATTAGCAGACAAGTGTTGTCAATCTTACACGAAACGACCGGACAGTCACAGTCGTGGGTGCAACTATTGAGGCGAGGTGATCAGCCTTTTTGTTTTCAGCAATACCCACGTGCGAGGGTATCCACTGTGCCATGAGGGACACACCGCGTCAAGAAATTTTTCTGGCAGTAATTTCCAGCTTAAAACTGGGGCATCAGCATGGCTTCTCAACAGTCTACTGGGGGCAGACTGTTGAGCTGCCCATAATTGACTGATTTGTGGGCTTTAATGTCCCAAAACCAGCTATAATTATGAGAGACGCTGTAGTGAAAGTCTCCAGAAATTTCGACCATCTGGGGTTCCTTAACGTGCACTGACATCGCACAGCAAACAGGCCTCAACATTTCGCCTCCACCGAAATGCAGCCGCCGCAGCCGAGATTAGATCCCGAGACCTTCGGATGAGCAGCCGAGTGCCATAACCACTAGACCACTGTGGCGGGGCGCTGCCCATAATAGGCCACACAGCAGCTTAAAGCATACATTCTTTGCAGCACCAACCAATTATATAATTATTGGTTGGGCATGATTCCAAGCGAAGTCTATAGCTGAGTGGCCCTCAATGTCGATCTTACGGTTTTCATCTAAAGGAATACAATACTCACAACGCACTGGAAACCGATTTAAGCAACCACTTTACCATACGGTCTTATAGAGACCATAGATTTTCTAGTAGCTGGCTTTATTCTCCACTGAAGTGCACAATTAAGTACTGCACATAATTATCAGCAAGTAAAATGTCATTCGAGGTTTAGGCGGAACAAAACTTTCAGGGATATCGCAGTCTTGTTCAGCAATTCCAATGAAGCTCGTGCATGGTTCAGATACAATCACCTTGCGCAAGCGTTGGTGTACAGCCCAGGTGTTGAGACACCCATGGCCGCAGAACGTGGAGCCGAAGGTTATAAAATCAACCCCCCCCCCGCCCCCCAAGGTTTGCTATGTTTAACATAATTTTTCAGTATAGCATTCTGTCTTGTGCGACATAGTCACGGAGGGACAAGTTTTGCATTGAGGCGGCATTGGAATGATTAAGCATTCCTTCATGGAATACACAGCACAGTCACAGGGATAAGCTTGGGATGCCTGCCTCCAAAGAGGTCAATGAGGACGTACGTTGCAAGTACTGAGGACAGTAAGTAATGGTTTATTATGTGCATATTTAAGAAAATTCTTTCAGACGTCTTTTGTGAACCGAAAAGCACATCGGGAGGAGGAGGAGGAAGACGAATAATTCAGTTTGACGCTACGGACAGTGTTCTTTTAAACACACAGTAGACACAACGTCATTGCAGAAAAAGATCATGACCTTCTGCTCGACAGATTATTGTCACCTTCTATACCCCTGGCAGAGAACAGTACGTCAAACACGTCAGCTGGAAGTGTCCCTTACGAGGCTACGCTGCCGTGCACCGAGCGTAAATTTCTATGAACACAGGTCTGGTCGGGTTCCTTCACCACTGTGTGCATTCTGCGGAGAGCCAGAGACGATAGATCATTTCCTTTTGAGCTGTCGGCGATTTACCGTGGCCAGGAAAACATGCTTAGAAAACCCCTTGCGAGCTCTTGGAATAGACCTGTCTACGCCTGTGGTGCTGTCTTTTGGTGCCTCCATTTCTGGATACTGCAATACGAATGTTTGCTTGGCTGTGCAAAATTACATTAATGAAACTGGTCGTTTTTAAACAAGCCAAAAATATCGTTATATTTATTCTCATACACAACTAACGTTCAATCCAAATTTTAGTCTTTTTCTATTATTCAATTTTTCATTATGTGAATCATTAGAGTTTTTCCTCCCCCCCCCCATATTACATCAATACCACTTCGCCATTTCTCTGTGTAGATTACTGCATTCCTAAATATAAAATTTTTTAGCACCCAATTCTTGGCCAATCCCACACAGTGGGCGTGAGACATCTATTGTCAGGTGAACAACAACAACAATATACTGTCAGCCTATGAAAGCACCAGTACTACAGGTTTTCCCGCTCACTTAAAGGTCAACTCTGGCTATTTTTCTTTGTCCACTGCCCTCAATGAAATTTTCAGTATTTGTTCTCTTCAGTGTTGCAATAATACATGCCCAGCCAGGCAGTTGGAAATCACTAAGTTTTCCTGAAGACAAATTTTAAATTTTTTAACGGATTCCCACGCTGCCCACTCTGTGTTTTTGATGTTATTGCCTGCAACTCTGCCTACCCGAGCATGCAGGCCGTCTAAAGCAAAACGGTGATACTTGAGTGCTCAAATCGTCGCTGCCAAGTTCAGAAGAGCTGGCATATCCATAACTCAATACATCGTCGGATGACATCGCCACTTGTATTTTTCTGGCACCAGCTCCATATTTCTGATGGTGGGGAGGCTCTGACGTCATCGCATACGCTGCACAAACCATCTACACGTTTCAATTTCGGTTCGAGCACATCGTTCATTTGGTTATTTAAAATTATTGGTGAGTTTATGAGCAAACTGAATCACCCTAGCTGCTGCAGGGCTATCAGTACTGTTGGAAAACAGTGATACCAGAATATGGTGGGAAAACTGCCGGAATTCCCCTTTAACCCAAGTGCCAGTTAGGTTAATCCGAGCGCCAAACTATTTAATCTAGGCGCCACACACTTAAGCCGAACGCCAGCATATTTCATCCAAATGCTAGCGCAAATAGTCCACGTACCAGTGCGTTTAGCCCAAGTGCCACCATGTTTCATCCAATCACTAACAGCCTTAATTCAAGTGCCAGTCAATTTAAACCATGCAGAGGAAGTAGGGAGTTGGGCGTGAAAGCGGCAGTACAGTTCAAATAGACTTGCCACAGTACCAAATACAAGATAATCTGACAGTATAAAACAACCCTAATATTTATTGCAGTCACTCATGTATTTATGAAATGTTGGCTCGAGCTGTGCTCTGTGTGCCCATACTCTGAGCCGTGCTCTGTGTGCCCATGTTTTTCTTTTCTTCCACTGCAATTCCTTTCTACTTGCTCCACATTTACAATACTACGATTAGAAACTTCAATACCTTCCCCTGTGCTTTCCAAGGCTTCACTGTTTCTTTGTTCAATGAGTTGTTTCTAACAAATAAACAAGCCCTTGGTCCCTTCCCTTTCGTTATTTCATAGCTTGCGCCCCGGCGCGGCAAACATGGTGCCTTTAGGTAGCATGCAATGGTTTATTGGGCAGCAGCCATATCGCCATAAGACCACATTCTACGTGATGCCTGCTGGCAAAAAAAAGTGCTCCGCACTCGCCGCCATGGCTACAAGGGGGGCTGCCAACACTTCCAGGATTATGTGTACATAAATACCAATAAAGGGGATGGGGGGACGGCTGCTTTCCTAACTCAGTGGTAGAGCATCGTACGTGTTATCCGAAGGTCGTGGGTTCGGTTCTCAACAAATGCAGGTGTGCCTTTTCATCCACTGTAGTTCCTTTCTACTTGCTCCACAGTTACAATACTACAATTAGGAACTTCAGTAACTACCCCTGTGCATTCCTAGGCTTCATTATGTGTTGCTTCATTAATCTACACACACACACACACACACACACACACACACACACACACACACACACACACACACACACACACACACACACACACACTATATATATATATATTATCAGAAAGACACAGTGACAAACATAGAATTTATTCTGACGTTTCGGCTGGAGGCCAGCCTTTTTCAAAGAAGCATGGGAATGTCACCTCCATCAGCGTGTCATGGCCAGCAGTCGTCACCGAGCTTGTGTGATGTCTCACTTTGCAAGCTGGCTGAGAAGAGGAGAAGACAACCTGACTCCTGGCCAGGATGGGCTGGCGAAAACCTGTGGTCAGCTTCAGGCAGTTCCTACATTAGGTTGTACCCCTTCAAGTTTAGCTGCAGGATGGTGTCCTTTACAACAGCAAACACAAACCGGATGTTTTCTGTGTCTGCAGGCCAAAAAGGAGATGGAATGGGGAAGGAAGAGCAGAAAAGGCTTCAAGATGAGAACAATGATCAAGAGAGACAGCACTAAAATGCAGGTCACAAGCGTCAGCCTAGTTGAGGAAACTCGTCAGGATAACAATAATTTTGGAGTTGGCAGTGAGGCATGACTGTCTAGTAAATGCACTGTGTTGTTAGTACTGACCAACTTCCATTTCCTTCAGTGTAAACTCACTCATAAAATCTGATGAGTGCAATACATGTAAACAACTAAGGGGCACTGGTCACAGCAGCAGCCACATTCCCGATTGTTCACTCTTGAGAAAATTGCCTTCAGTGGATGTTGGTTTTCTACAGCAATGAGAATAATACACGGCACGTCCAATGAGGTTGCATGACAGGCACTGCATAACACAAAAGAGAGAAAATTATTAAAGACAATAAAACTTTCTGGAAATCCAGTGATGATCCTAAAATTGCATTAAGATCAGATAGTGTTTACAATTTTCAATCATGCCTAGCAAAGTCAGAAGTAGGAGACATTTGTAGTTGCAAGCATACATGTGACAGTCAACAGATAAACTAATCCAAAATGGCTATAGCTTCAGCAATATGACGACAAACAAAAGACAGGGTCTACAATTCCAGTGTGCTCTTACGCTGGGGCCACTATGATGTCATGATGTTTACATAGCATTTCTGTGCATTTTCATGTTAGTACAGTCCGATTTCTTGCAACGATCAAAGTCCTATTAATGCATATTATATTAACTTTCCAACAACACTTCAACGCAGCAGAGCTTTGTGAAATGCTTAACAAATGACAGTGGTTCAGCCAGTTGTTATACTGAAAGCATATGATCCTGTCATCACTAGAAATGATACCTTCCCAAGATAAAGAATGAGGGTTAAACAGGAATTAGAAATGAACACATGGACAGGTGCCACCTAGTTAGGATCCTCATGCAGCTTAAACACTGTGGAGCCTGGTTTAACGTAGATATTGAACAAAATCAATTCCTATGGTCATTTTCAATTTAAAAGTACCATGTTTTACATTGTAGCTATAAACATGATATGCTGGCTTAAAAAAAAATTCTCTGCAATGAATCACAAGGCACTCACCAAAGACACTACCCAGCATCCTGAATATAAACTAAAACAATACCGCCAAAGTAATGTGACACTTGCATAAATGTAGCTAGTGACAGGAGGTGAGAAACCTGACCTACAATGCAGGCAGCGCAGCACACTATCACCCTGCAGTGGATAATTTTAGCAGTTAGAACTATACAGGGAATGAAGGACCAGGGGCCATGTGTAGAGGAGGACGATTAATCACTAAATAAACCTTGTTGCGGCATTGTTCAAGTTGTGTCACCTCTGGCTGCTCAGATGTACCATTTGAACATCAAAATTGCCTCCCAACATATGGCAGAGGTGCAGGGCCTTCTGTGGACCTGGAACTCGGAGCTCCTACATATACCATGGCAGGGGACGCTGAGCCGACCAATTCCTAGCCATCATCTGTTCAGGTGCACTGCACCAATAATAATCCTCACATATTGGGTGGAACTGATGGTCATGACATAGAAGATTGGGTCTTGTCGAATAGGAGAGCGAGTGTGCAAAGCAAATGGGAGGACCACATAGCCACTGCTCGCTCTTACTCCACACAGTCCTAAACGCACAATTCTAGATGCAAGTTTACATTTTCCAACGTGTATTCAAAGAAGTCACCCAGTCTCAATTTACTTTATAAGTGCATAACAAACTAGCATGCTCACAATGTTTTCACGAAAACATTGCTGTTAAACCCATTTGTGGCTCACAATAGAACTCATTCAGCAAACCAGCAAGAAACAAGCTTATACTTGCGATGCCACCGGCATTTACATCCCTTTCATGGGGAAATGTGCGAGTGAGGCCTTACTGTTTTTAAAACACTCCCTTAGCTCAAACCAGCAAAGCTCACATCCAGGGCATTATTTCCTAACATGATTTAATAAGCTAGAGGCACAGGAGCAAAAGCAATATTTTACAGGAATGCTGAATGTGATGCAAAGTGAATAAGAGGCACTGGTGGAGAACCTTCTGAAATGTTAAAACAAGGAAAAAAGTGGCAAGTTGCAGAAACCGATCCAAAGCAAAGGCATGTGGCTCAAAAGGAATGCAGGGCTGAGAAAGAAAGCGTCAGGCAAAGTTGAACTCTTGACGGTTGTTCTTCATTATGGTGTCCTTGACAGCGTAGAACACTATCTCAATGTTCTCCGTGTCTTACGCCTACAGGGCACGCAAGAGGAAAGAAAAAGAGGGAGAGTAAGAAAGAAAAGGTTAACACATCAGGCACAGGTGATACGAGTGAGATCAACTGATTCGGAAGACATTTAGAACACTTCATAGCACACACCAGAAACAGGCTGCAAGCAAAGGGCACAACAGTCGAGAGCGAGGTGAAGTGAGGAATTGAATTAAAGATCTAGAAAGGTAAAGGATTGTAGGCAATGGCAACTCAGCAACAATGCAGCGACAAGTTACAAACATGCCAGCGACCACAAATGCAGCATCCCAAATGTGCAGCAATGGAAAATGTCAGCGAGTAAACCATGTATGCTCTCACACAGAAAAAAAGAAAAAGAACAACCACCGCATCAGACAGCCACAGCAATACACAGGCCAACAAGGCCTGCCATATGCTCCTACCTGTTGCACATGTGAAATGAGAATAGATGACTTTTTCACTGTCCTGGTTGAGGTCCACAAACATTTTAAGGATGAACTCCCTAGCATGAAAGGCATCTTTCTTTGGCCCTACAAAAGTGAACAAATAAAGAAGTGTCTACATGAAGATCAGCAGGTAAATGAACTAGAGCGTGGGCAAGTTGGCTGCAATAAACAACTATGTGTTTGCAAGTGTGACAATGAATTGGTGCTACGCTATTACGTAATGCAAGCACTACTTGCTCAGTATAAATTAAAGCAACCAACGATAATGTGCCAGCAGACTAGATAGAGGCTTCGAATAAAAAAAGAAAGAGAGAGACTCCTTCTCAATGAAGCACAACAACAGCTTAAAACACCGCTGAAAGCCAAGCTTATACTCTATTGGTACATGGCACATAAGTGCACACATAAAGCAGCCCTTTGCTATGAGAGCGATGTGAGGCAACATTACAGCCCAACAGTGCCAATAAAGTTAAACATAGGCACATTTGCTTGTTTTTGCAAAAGCAACTGCTCTATACAACAATGGCCTCAAATGGGCTTGTTGCCACAACTATCACAATAAGCAAAAACAGAAAACACCGACCACAAGCTCTAAGGACTTCGGTGACCTATTGGCACCTTCAGTACCATATGCGCCACACGCTGTGCAGTTTGCAGCCATTATTGAGCATAGGTCCTATGCTCAGTAGTGGCTTATACAGCTACTTAATGAAAATTCACAGGATACACAGCATGTCGTAGCTAAATAGACTCCTGCAAGGGCTCTGTCATGGTAGAACTCCTGTTGCCTTTAATATATGTGGGGATAAAGGGTATTCTACGTGCCACTGGAACCATAAGAAAAGATACTATATTACTTGAGCAGCCAGCTAGCTAAGTATTCCTCCAACGAGGTCTCTCAGAGCCCTACCTACTAGCTGGGATGTTGTTCTCACCTCGAACGTCTACTGGAAACCACTATAGACCCTTTTCATAAACTGTAAAGCTAGCTTCTCTGCAATGCAGCTTGCCCTACTAATGGCCGCATTGGCAATCTGGCAAACAGTGTGTGTAAGCGCAATTTGCTTGCGATGGGGCATGTGAAATGTCGACACAGCCCTCCTGATACAAACATTCCCAAAAAACGGGCCACAGCATGTGCAACCTGAATTTTGACAGCATTTAAATAAAGACAGCTGTTGCCATTAGTACGGCAAGCTGCATTGCAGGGAAGCTAGCTTTACAGTTTATGAAAAGGGTCTATAGTGGCTGTGCGAACTGAATGTGAATGTCTGGCTCTGTTTCTTGATGTAAGATGAGTCAGTAAAAGTCCCTGTCACGGTGTAAGATACATACTCTTTAGGTGAGGACACTTGTGTGACGTGATTAACCAGACAAAGTAGGAGCATGAAGTGCCCATTGATAGGCAGATGCTCAGTGACAGTAGCATCTGCCTATCGGAGGATGAAACTTCAAGGCAGAGTAGGTTTCATCTCATGTTGCTATAGTAACATGTATTTCATTATAAACCTGAACTTGGTGGCAGACAGTCACGGGCATGACTCATGTCTGACCAACTTTCAGACACACATTAAATAGGCGCTTGCCTTCTCCTTCACTGAGCCACCTTTGTCGTGAGGCTTATTTGAGATTTGCCGTGTAGCACCAGTTACTAATATCAACCAGGGAAAAAATCTTTACAGTCTTGAAGCTTCATTGCAGCATCAATAGATATCCACTGCTGTGAATGCGCTACTCATTGTTGCTACTTATCTGATCAATTGCATCTTGCAACTAAGTCATGAAGTGTCTCCACCTAAAGAGTATACGTATATATCTTACACCGTAGTCCCTGTATACCCCTAGCTCAATTCCCTGCTATGCCATAGTGCTTATTTGTTTGTTGCTTATGATGTGGTGGGAATAGAGTACACCAGAGCTTTTAAAGATCAAAGCAAGCAAGAGCCACTTTTCACAGAAAACAAAAAAAAATTGCAGTAACAGCAGTCATGCAGAAAAATCCTGCATACTGCCAGCAACATCAAGCATACTGTCCTGGACTGAATAATAGAGTAAGTTTCTTTTACTTCAATCATGATACTTTCTTTCAAGGATTTATTGTAGAGCTGTGCAAATAGCAATATTTCGAGCGCGAATCAGATTCTAATATTTGTGTTCAAATGAGAATCGAATCAAATATTTTTCAAATATTATTTTTAATAACACCCAGGTCAAATTAAGGAGAAATATGCTGCTAAACATGGAAGAAATGTCCTGCTAACAAAACATTTGGTTTTGTTCAGGGGCTCCGGAGCCGGTGGGGAAGAGGGTCGGTCACCCCCCAGAGGGGACAGGGCCCCCCCCCCCCCCACTTTCTGACCGTTTACGCTGAAATCAATTTTGACAAGAATTTTCAAGCTTGTGGTTGTGTGGTCCAGTGCTTTAGAACCGACCGACCCCCCTTCTCAACCACCTATCCTCCTATTCTCATCATTCTTGCAGCATTGCTCTGTCCGTCCTTCATATACACATAACATTCTAATAAAAATGGGTGCTCAAAGGTGTTAGGGGGAATTTTTAAGGTGCTTACATCGTCACATACAAGTTATTAATCATATTGGCCTTGAGGACCACCACTGGAGAAGCCGGTGCTGCTATCGGCGTGACGTGGTAAGAGGGATCACGTGGCCGTGCCGTCTGCTTTTGAAGCGGTGGTGAGAGCTGAAAACCTCCCCTTGTACGCGTTTCTCATTAAGCCGGAAGGCTTTCCCGCTTCGGATGTCTGATTGACAACACTTGAAAGTAACAGAATAGTTAGTGGCAGACGTTGAGGGCATCTAATGTGGTACTTTGTTGTTTAGTGTCGGTCAGACATGATGAATCTCAGTGTCAGCCGTCACGTGTACTCCCAGTACAAGAAATTTCATGAGGATTTGTGAGAACACGCAAGCAGTCATCAGCTTCAACTCGTGTGTGCAGCAAACACATCCTCGAGGAACATTTCTACTACAGTGATGTTCGGTTAGTAGCAAATGCTCGCCCGTGCGCGAGTTAAGTTGACACTTATTTCTCACAGGCCGAAAACAGCCCGCTTTTACTAGGTGTGATACCATCTCATAACCACCCAGTGCAACATCTCTGTCACCCGCTCCGCACTCACTGTCGACAAAGTCACCTGCAGGTTCTCAATTCAATTTGTTTGGATTTCTCGAATGCTATAATCTACATGTTTGGTAGATGTGCATAGTGAGTTAAGCACTGCGGCTGTGACTTATCAGCGTTGCATTTAGGCTAGCAATAATTTTCTCTAAACCAAGCTTGCAATTTCCTCATGCAAGCAGGATGTGTTAAATAGCGGCAAAGTTCTACGTACAAGTTTAACTGCAAGGCACATTAAGCAGTCAATGTAATGAATTAAGAAAAAGAAGCAATTACTTGCTGGGAAGGCTGATATAGTACAGTGCAATGGAGCATAAGAAATAATGAAGTTCGATGAGGTTGAAAGTTGGGTTAGTTAGTGATTGGTCATCAAACTGTATGGGAGAAGCAGCGCACTCTGTTGAGGGCAAGAAAGAAGAAAGGTTAAAAAAAAGAAAAGAAACATGACACTCATCTTTTCTCTCTTACTCTCTCCCTTTTTTTTCGTCACTGTCAAGGTGCACTGCTTCACCCATACACGGTATGATGAGAAATATATCAAACATCAGAGAATACAAAGAAAACATTGAATCATCGCAATGGCACATCAAAAAAGGCACTTCACGTCGATGTATTAGCTATAATGACATTGATTCTGAACAGCTCTTACATAATATAGTGTCCACACAACAGCGGTTGTCTTAGTACCATCTAATGCACATATACTGCGGCCTAAATGTCACGGCACAATGCAAAAATGCGCTTGCAGCGAAAACAAACATTGTGTACAGACATACAAGCAGACATGCACTCAGTCGCAGCGAAATCATGTGATCGCTGCATTGAGGCTTTGTAGCATTTTGATGCATTTGGTTTACATACAGCTCACAATGAAACATAGTTCACATGGTTTGCCCCCAGTGACTGCCTTCCTATCACACAATAATTCTGTAAAAGGCACACCAAGGCGACCATGCACTGTGGGTGTTCATTGTATGTATTTTGTAAAAATATCGTCTGTAAACCAAGCTATATGCTTTCTGTTTGTTCACAAAATCAATATATTGACAGAAAAGGACTTGTTTTGTTTCAAGATTGCTAACAGAAATGGCCTGGAGGGCTCCCGCATGGCGTTTTCAGCCAGTGCCAACAGCAAAACCTATCAGGGAGTGCGGCATGTTATCCCTCATAATACGCAAGTGAGGCACTCCCTATAGAGGGTGACTCCATAACTCCTCGTGCCTAATACCGTTTTTTACAATGGACAGTGTTTTGTATTTGTTTCTAAGGCTTCTCTGCATGCACATTATAGTCAAATAACTGAGTAAACCCAGTATGGCATAAGAAATTTCAGATGGCAGTATGCTTACAGTATAGGGTCAACAAAAGGCTTGCAAACCAATCTGAACACAGGAAGATCACATGATTTTATGGAGCTGGAAGCTGCGAGCAGCTCCAAAAATCAAATGGCTACATAAAACTTGCTACGGTGGTACTACCATAAAGAAAAATAATAGTAATTTGCAGTAAAAGACACCTGCTAATACCGATTTCACTGAAAATTTCAACCTTTCCTCCAGTGGGACAAGGAGGCCCTTTTTCCAACTTTTGAAATTTGAAAAGTGGCTGAGTGATATCTTAAACCAAGTGATGTCACCTTTTTCATGTCCATCGATGCCACCTGCACAATACAGCCTTGTCAAGAACATCAGTTTCCTGAACAGACTGTTTGAATGATTACAGGTAGGTTGTTTAAGACACTGTTTCTAAGGCTTTTCAACTTTGCAGCTTGCCACACATTACCAAAAAAATACACTCAACCAAATGTCGGCACAAGGCCCCCATGGTTCGAATATGGGACTAAGCCACAAAGCACGAGCAAAAAATGCACCATTGTGACCACTTTCTTTCCCTCTACACCCCTCCAGAAGCAAAGAGGAGAGCATTTACGTGAACACACCCCTGCTGGAAAAGACACTGCTCCTCACGACCACTCAGTTGCATGACGCGCAATTCTAAAAGTGCGTTCACAGAAAACTCATACAACTCAGATAATCATCAATAGTACCAACAACAGTACCTTAAATTTATTGTCATGGTTGTCCTTTGTAGCTGCAGAGAAACACCATTATATTGACGCGAGTAACGTGGGGCTTGGTGCTGTGCTCATTCAGTGGCAAGACGCTGCCGAACGCGTCGTAGCCTATGCGAGCCGCACCCTGACAAAGGCGGAGGGCAACTATTCCACGACCGAAAAGGAGTGTCTGGCAGTCATTTGGGCCATTGGCAAGTTTGGGCCATTGGCAAGTAAATGTGTTTCGATGATATTTCAAGTGTTAATTATTTCATTATATTGCAAACTTCATTACATCAAGGTTGAACCAGACTACCTGGCATTCTTATACATCACACCAAATGGCTAACTCCCAAAGGAAAAAAGAAATATGATAACGGTTGCCTCTTGTATTTTTTCTGTCTAGTGCACTCAGCTATCACTGGCATATGTTCCATTTACGGGTGCAAAATAACAGAAAATTTGGAATATTGAACATCACAGAGTCCTGTTCGATTCGATCTTTGAACTTAAAGGCTTATAAATATTTTAAAAGTATCAACTCCAGCCAAACAAACATACAATTGAAGCAAAAATGAGAAAAATTTCATATCTATTAGCATAGCACATGAATAAAATGTGAGATGTTATGTAGTGGGGCTGGCTACATGGTTTATGATGCGCTCCCTTCATGGTTTTAAGTGGAAAAGTATAAATGCTAAAATGTACATTTCACATCCCTGTAAATATAACTGTCCAGTATCGAAAATTCTTTAAGACGTTCTTTATATGCACAATATACTTGCTTTCAAAAACAACTATTTGCACACACCCTGCATCTTGATATTCAGTTCAGGCATGTCATATCTGAACAGCAGTGTCAGTGAAGGCCCCTTCAGTGGGCATACAGTGATCTAAGCATGGCAGCCTGTGACAAAAATTCTGTCCAATTCAAACAGAGAAGGGACCAAGAAGGTCTGTTGACTCACCATCATATTCTGGAAAATAGTCCGCTAAATGAGAATACATAATTTTTTCTTCTAGTAAGTCCTTCTTGTTTAGAAATAGAATAACAGATGAGTTTTGGAACCAGGAACATGTGATGATGGTCTTGAACAAAGCTTTGCTCTCCTCCATTCGGTTCTGGAAGAAATAAAGATTCAGTGAGCCACAGGAAAAACTGAGCTGAACTATACAGTTGCTGAAGCGCTAGTACGCTACAAGGCTTATTTCTAGCAGCAAGTTTTAACCACTAACTTACCTGCTAACCTAGGTATCTTAAAAATCTATCTTAAAAATCTATCTTAATAATCTATCTTATAATCTATATTAAAGATCTAGACGTGACATAAGAAAGAAAAACTTGCACACATTTACATTCCTTGCTTCTCAGGGCGACCACCGTAATATCATACAGAGCTCTGAATGATTGCCATAAAACATTTAAGCATCAATGATCACACAGGCACTAGTACTTATAGCGTGTGATTAGGCACGCGTGTGGGGTGAAATGTGCTCTGACCTACGGAAGCTGTCACTGCTTCCCACACCTATCACGCCTCACAGCCTAACACCATTGTACAGTGGCCTGTGCCGCAGTGTGACACATCATAGCGAGTCCCTCCTCAAGATAAAAGCACTAAGATACGTAGATAATGGCCACACACAAACGCGGCAGCCTCCCCTCCCTCAGAGGCTAGAAAAGGGGGGGGGGGGGAGGTCCAGCCTCAAGCTGCGGGGGTTCTTCAAGGCCAAAAAATGTTTAAAACAGCTGTCCTTTGCTATTTTCCTTTCACGGTGGCCTTAGGGCTGTTTATTAAGAGATTTATGGCCATGCCCATGCAATCAGGAGGACTGGTCCGAAATCAGGAGTCTCCCATGCAAATCAGGAGAGTTAGCAAGGATGCACTAACTAATACAAAAGAAAAATAAAACAAAACAGAGAACAGAAAGAGTAAAATATGTTGCAGTTCTTTAGCACAGTCACCTAACCTTCTCTCTTTTTTTCTCCTAGTAATGCAGAAGGGGCTGTGAATGTGTAAGTAATCAAAGGCAGGGATCAAATTCAGCCAAGGAAATGCCAAAACTTGCACAGCAGCACAATAAATTTGAATGAATAAAGTAAAACATGAGCCCTAGGAAATAATCTCACAGTAAACGATTACATGAGATGACATCCATTCATCAAAGAAACAGGTTTTAGAACACATGTGCTGATCCTCAGAGCAGAACAGCTGTTGATAAAGTAAGAGCACCAGCATTTCACGTGAGGAAAACAAAAAGAACAAGCTCAACGCCATAGACTCTGACAGCATCTCTCTAAATGAATCCATAAGAGACTAAAAATGGTAAAGAATGCACACAGAATGCTTACGTCATTGTCAGACTCAAATAGGATCTGGTCATATTCACTTAGGGCTACTAGGAATATAATAGACGTCACATTCTCAAAACAATGTATCCATTTCCTCCGTTCACTCCGCTGGCCACCAACATCCACCATTCTAAAAACAAAGTGAAGTAGAAAAATAAAAAAAAAAGTAAGACAGTAGCAATACGAAGAAAATTAAATGGGAGCAGATGGGTCCCTTCCATGAAGAATTCACTAATTTCCCCACGCAACCTGCACATGTAGGAATTTCCAGAAGCAACACTGCTGCAGTCTTAGTTGTAGTACAGTTAAACTATGCTACAATAAACTTTTGGTATAATGAAGTATTTGGTTGTACACAACCTAATGTCCAAAAAACACCGTGCATTTTTTACCCCCATACAATGAAGCATGTTTTTCAACGACTTCATTATTGCAAGGTTTCAGTGCTGCTGCAGAGGACTGCTGGGTCAGTGAATTAAAAGTCCTCTTGGAGCAAGTGGCGGCTAATAGGGCACATTGTTTTTGTGAACGCATTCCCAAATGACATGCTGTGTGACAGAGTAGTTGCCAAGGCAGCAGCAATTCTTCTGCCCATGGTTGGGGGCAGAGAGAAAAAGGAAGGAGTGCAAGGGGAAGTGTGAATGCTCTCAAATGTGAGCTTGGTAACATCAGCATCACCCTCTCAATAAGGAAACCATCCATGCTTTTGATAATATACCACAGAGGCAGAATAGGTGCACCAACCTTGCTTATCACTTACTACAACAGCACACCTGTCTCAGTTTAGGCTACATACACTGCGATGACGGCCTCAGTGGCATGGTATCAAGTCACGGTCCCCAGATCCTTAATGGAACCGACAAACAGAACATTTTGACCATTGTGTCTATTCCTCTCCATTCTTATCATTGCGATGGTAAGAATGGAGAGAAGGATACAATGCACGTTTGTTAAGCCGGTTGTTCTATTGTGATCTCATCTGCATTGTGCCATGAGCGGGCTTTACATGGTAGTACAACAACAACAAAAAAATTTTGCCAATGTTACTGCAATATTCTTTTATACTGCTCTACTATACGAACATATTAGTGCAATTTCCCAAAAGCCAAATTTCCCTTCTATTTAACAAAGTTTTCATATAATGAAGTAAATTTTAGATATTACTAACTTTTTACATTTCAAGTCAAGTCAAGTTTATTAAATGCTTCAGTGAAATACATGGTTAGCATATTACAGAAGGAGGTCCCAAAGTTTCAGAGAAACTGACAGGGGGACCTGCTGTGGCTACATGAATGGGGTAGTTACAAAAAATGCAGCAAAAGCATACAGACGCATGAGCAATGAAGAACGAGCTTGACTAACAATATCAACAGAACAATACATGATAAAAAGGTGATATTACTGAAAGAAAAAAATATGCCATGGAAATAATCAAAAGCAAGTGCCAGAACAAGAATAACAGAGGAAGAATAATAAACAGCGTGTATTACAAACGCAACCTGTTTCATCATCATAGGTATCAGTTATACAAAGGCAAATGTTAAATATGAAAATAACACGTAAGAGTTGAGAGCTTACAACAGTTAAGTAAACAAATGAGATTGGTTGATCAATCCCTGAACAAAATATGTTTTGCTGCGTGAGGTGAAAACATTAATGTTATGTTTATGAATGTTATGATTTTAAGTCAAAAGGCAATGAATTCCAAATAGCTATGCTTGTAAAGAGGGTTGTGAATTTGCCGTAGTTTGTCCTTACGGCCGGCAAAAGAAGGTTATTGCTCTGTGCAAAGCGGGTAATGTTGGTATTAGTTAAGTGATGGTGATCGAGATGTCCATGCAATGGAGATGT
Organism: Hyalomma asiaticum; assembly: GCA_013339685.2. Lineage (NCBI taxonomy): Eukaryota > Metazoa > Arthropoda > Arachnida > Ixodida > Ixodidae > Hyalomma > Hyalomma asiaticum. Next base: position 302,676,588 of record CM023481.1, read on the forward strand.
CCTTCATGATGAGCCTATAGGCGACTATGGACACTCTATGACAAAATAACTGTCTTAATGAGAGTGTGTTAAGCTCAGAGAACAAAGAGCTACAGCACAAATGAAATGGACTAAAAGTCATTAGTCTGACTGCTTGACTCTGAAGTCGCTGCAAATGTTCAATGTGTGTGAAATATGTGTTGGCCCAAGTTGATACACAGTACGAAATATGGCTATGAATGTAGGCAAAATACAAGGAACGTACGATGTGTGGAGGAAAATAAGTTCTTGTCTTGATGATAACATGGATTCCAAATGCAATCTTTTTGACGAGTGATGCAGCATGTTTATGAAATTTTAGTTCTGTGTCTAAAATGACGCCAAGAAACCGCGCTTCACTGGAAATTTTTATGACAGAATTATTGATGTGAAGGGCAGGTGATACGTCAAGTGAGGTTCGCGGGGAATGGAACACCATAAAGATGGTTTTAGTAGTGTTGATCTGTAGCTGACTGCCCTTGCACCATAAAGATACGCTATGTAAATCTGTGTTAAGGTGTGCCTGGAGTGTATAAACTGATTCAGCTGATGTAAAGATGGTTGTGTCGTCAGCATATAATATGCATTTTGTCCGAGTTAGAATTGTAGGTAGATCATTAATGAACATCAAAAATAAAAGTGGGCCTAAAATTGATCCCTGTGGCACACCTACATTAATTAACTTGGGCGATGAAAGATGGCCGTTAACATGTACCGTTTGAGACCGGTTACTGAGGTAACTTTTAATAAAATTTAGTGGAGGACCAGACATGCCAAATGATTCGAGCTTAGCAAGTAGTATTTGATGATTTATGGTGTCAAAAGCCTTCGTGAAATCGATAAATACAGATCCCACAAGTAGTCCTCTGTCGATAGCTTGTTTAATTTCCTCAGTTAAGGTAATCAGTGCCAGCTCAGTTGAATATCCTTGATGAAACCCGAATTGATGTGGAGACAAAAGGTTAAATTTTTTCAAATAACGCATTAATCTAATGTGAAATAGCTTTTCGATAACTTTACCAAAGAAAGGTAGGATACAGATTGGCCTATAATTATGTACAGAAGTCTTATAGCCCTTTTTAAAAACTGGGACTATTTTACCAGCCTTGAGGCAGCTCGGAAACACACCCGCAGAGAACAGTTTGGTGATAATTACTGCCAGAGGTCAGAATATTATGTTTGAAACTAGTTTTGCTTTAAATGGATCAATATGATCTAATCCAGCACCTGTGGTCTTCAATAACATCATAACCTGGAAAACTTCATCTGCAGACGTAGGATGCAAGTAAAAAGAATGGTTACACCGTGGCATATCACGTAAATGACTTGGTGATTGCTGCGTATCCGCAGTTGCGCAGAATGCTCACTGAACGCGGTGGCCACTCTTTCAGGGTCTGTAAACATTTCAGGGTCTGTAAACATTTTTAACTGTACTCTGAGCACAGCTGACGCAGCGGCTAGGTGCATGCTCTGGGTTAACAGCGCTTTTCATGAATCCTCGGTCTGGAAGACTACTGAACACTTGGAGAACTGTCTAGGCCTCCTATGTAAGTGCTTTGTTACGCTACCTAGCGTTCTTGTTTTAGAAAAACAAAGAATGGTTGGCAGTGCAATTATGTGATCAGGGAATCTTGTTGATGCATTTACATTACTTGACATTGCCCTTTCTCACATTCGCTGAATACAGTGTTTCACAATGCCACCGCTGGCGCAGTGCATGCCCGAATGCCTAGTACCCATGGCACTCGCAATACGTTCAGCTGTGTAGCTGCTGCATCGACGAATGGCACTGCTTTAGTGGCTGTATTTGGAAAGGTTTTGCTGTTTGGGCTTGCATGCTATGTGTGTGGATGCTACAGGAATAGTCTAAAACAAAAACACCTTGAATTTCCTGTGGTCCCAAACGATGTCAAGCTTTGGCTGAAATGGGTGCATCAGACAGAGCAGCTCGTACAGCACACTTATTTGTCCAGCAGTGTTTGTGAATTTTGTTGTTTAATGCATGTCACTTTAGCAGTGCGCTACAACGTTGTAACAAGTTTGGCACATGACGGACAGTGCCAATCAGCGACAGCAATGAATCATAGCCTGTGCTTGATCACCCTGGTGATCATCACCTGCGGTATCAGAGTGGATACAGAGTAAGTTCTGGAAAAAATTGTGATCGCTAGATGCAGGCCCATAGTCAGGAGAGGGCCCATGGGGCCTGGGCCCCTCCTGATATTTTGTTTGGGGGGTCGTGTTAATCAAGTGGTGTAGTGCTTATAACATAATTAAGCCTATTAATGACGTTCCATTTAAGAAGTCACTTAATGTACATACTGTGATTTTTACCAAAAATAAAAAATGAAAATAGATATTTTTCTCAACTATTCAAGCCCTTCAGCCAAGTGGACAGCACCCTATCTGATGTAGTGTAGAGTGTGTGAGCTGTGAGCATTAAGCGATATGGGATGTGAACTGAGCTGTTCCATCGCTGTGAAGTTGAACGCACGCACATGAGTGCCTTGAAACAGGTTAAAAAGTGTGCCTACCCGAGTCAAAAGGCTACATGCCGCACACAGTCTGCAAAAGCTTAAAGGCCACTGGGAACATCAACGAACCCTGTACTCAAGATGCTTTCTGCTACACAAAGGATGGATTGCTCTGCGAGTGACTTTGGTGATAGGAACAAAGTGATAGATAAGCACCAACTAACTCTGGCCGCTGCCCCTGAAACTGGTGGCCAACACTCATTCATTGCTAGTTCTTGCAAAAGACACCTCCCTACCAAAGGCAGGTGTTTTTTTTTTTTTTTGTTCACTTTAATTCCTTTCATTACAATTTAGAACAAGTACAATTTAGAACAAGGAATGTCACGGGAATGGCTCCCGCGACATTCCCTGTTCTAAATCGTACTTTGCGATTTGTTCATCGATTCAAGCATCCATCTTCCCCTGAGCTTCTCTTCTAGTTTCTATTATCACTTGGTCACATGTGTTTTGATGCAATCCTAATGCTTTTGCATTCAAGAGAGCACACGCAAGCTTTTTCTTTTCTTTTTTTTTTTTTTTTACTCCCTTGCTATGCTGAGGCTCCTCTCTGCACTTCTCTTTTCATAGCAGTAGCCATGAAAAGAGAAAAAAACCGCATGACTCTGCATTGCTGTGCCTTGCTCATGGAACTAACCACGTTGGGAAATAACATGGCAATTTTTCATTTTTCACTGCTTGTCCAAATTTCATAACCGCTCCGTTCAACCTCTACACATGCAAATTCTTTTTGTATGCCCGCACTTACGAAACGCACATGCCCTCATAATTTAAAGTCATTGAGATCTAACATTATAATAAAGCACATCCCGTTTAAGAACAAGAGAAATATATCACCAGCAAAGGCTGCATTTTGGCTTACCTGAAAATGATGGAGTGCAAGTCAAATGGGTACTCAATAATGCCTGTTGTGGGCACTCGTGCCCGAAGGATGTCTTGTTGCGTAGGGAGGTAATTTGGTGCAGCTATCCTGTCCACATCTGTTAGGTAGCTGCATGATGATATTACATGCTTGCTCAGCAAAATCACAAGCAAAAGTACATTCAGCTTTGATCAACACCCAGAATCAAATCCTCCTACGAAAAATTTTCCATCCCCCATCAGCTTTCTATGGAAAACAATGCATAAAAGGCCCCTTCACAACAGGAAATTTTCCTTGGTACTTCAGCTTCAACAAAGTTTTAGAGAGTGCTAATGCTTGAGGACAGGACTCTTGCCTAGGATTGCTGTGCAGTTTGGATGGCAACTTTCCATAACCACATGCTCAACTTGATTATTTTTTCTCAATTTTTTCGCAATTGAAATGGTTGGCAGCAAATCAAGCAGCCACAATGATGCAACTGGCGAGTTTGACGACTGCGTGGGCCACTGTGGAATCGCCACTCAAGAACTTCCGCCAAGTTCTACATCTGCTGAAACCCCTGCAAACGCACACCCATGCAAACACAAGTTGCTCTGGCACCGAGGCATAGATTCAGATGGATTCAGGCAGAAACGAGCCAAGTTTTCGCGTCCCTTCTGTCTTGTCTGTCAAAATGGCTGTGTTCACTGTGGCCATGCAGCTAGAGTGCACTAGAGAGTGAAGCTCACATTTAGCAATGACAGTAGAGCAAGCAGCAGCTCTTGCAGCCCCCCATCTCTCCGATAGCTCTGGCACACGCCGTCAAGGCCTTTGTCGGTACTGTCTGTATAGCGTGGAAAATAATGACTTCGACTTGTTTCTGAGATGAAATAGTATACAAATGAGTCAAGTCAAGTTTAAAGTGGGCCATATCTGGAAAGTAGTGCTCGTTTCCAAACCACACGAGAGATCAGAAGGCATGGTACCAAAAGTAAACAGCAGCACTGACTGTTTCACCGGAGTGGCTCACTTCGTTTCCATCATTGTGCTTCACATTGATGCCTTGAGAAAATTGACTGTATGTGTTAACACTTGACATGCAAGTACAAACATTAATAGTGTTAGCAAATGTGAGTGCTTTGTGGGGAGCTTGCGGTTAATTTCGAATGTCGGCAGGATGGCAAATGTCAGCCTAGCTAGACCGCTTGGAATTGCCAGTGGCGATATACTGTTGGAATGTGTCACTTGCAAAGGGATAGCTTATCAACATTGTTCTTCTGTTTAGAGAAGGGCAGTGCAAAATTGTTTCTTTTATACCTGATGATAAAGACGTGAACTCTCACGAAAGCATATGCTCAAGTGCTGGGTGCGGCCAAGCCAACATGCTCATCGCTCCTCAACCTGTCTCTCACACACTGCATGCTGGAACTTATACCACTGGATGCAAAACCGTACCGTGTGTCTAGCACTCAATGCCTTCCTTGAGCAACAAAGCACGCACACAGAATGAGTAGTAGGTTGAATTCAAATAATACTGTGACTGTGGCAGTCAAAATGTGCCTAGGGAACGTGACTCAGTTCCCATGGGAACATACAGAGAGGAAGTCTGGCAAAGGTTCCAGCAATGGTTTATGTGACGTGTTGACGAACTTCCTGTATACTTCCTTGAAGAGCATTTTCGCTTTTGTCTGGCAGATTCATATTTGTGAAATCTGGGCACTCACTCCAGATCCGCCCGTGAAAAGTGCTATCAGGTTCACTGGAGACTGCACAAAAGTTTGAATATATCGGAGCATATAACAGTGCATTCACCAAAGTGTAAGCAGCATTACTGAACAAGTTAAAACCATGTTGTTCTGTTGCGTGCACATGTGCTTGCATGCGGCCTGTTGTTCACTGTACTCTGCTCGCTGTGATGCCACAGCTACAAATAGATTAAAGCAAAGTCTCTGCTTGCCCAAAACGTCCACCTACTATACAGACGTCGACTCTATTTTCCAAGCCAAAAATGATTGCATGTTTCGTCACGGAAACAGTAGGACATTTCACACATGTAAGGTGAATTTTTTGGTGCAGATCCACACTGTTTCACAGAAGGCTCGCCGGGTGCCCACATAACCCTGTTGGGCTGTGCTAAATATGGTTGCGCCCCAACTACAGCCCTTTCTTCGACCCCTTTCCATACCAGCGGGAGGGTCAAGCCTCCTGTTCTTCGGTGGACCCTTTTTGCTCCATCAGCAAAGCCTGATTGCATTTTGAGCTCACCGAGAGAAGGTGCCACACGAGAACAGTCTTCTGCTCTTTGACTTTCGGTGAATCCCAACTAACCCACAATGCAAGCCGAGAGAAGACCGTGAGAATAGAGCAGTTGAGGCATTCCACACAATCTTCAACTGGACATTTTGGACAAAAAGACCGTAACACTATTCAAGGCCATGCCACCTCGTTGTTTGCAAGCTGTCACCCCCGACGACTCAGTCATGCTCGCTGGATCGGTACATAGCGCACTATATTTGCTGTAAACTGCTGTTTTGGTTTCAAAATGAATGTTTTCAAACTCTCTGGCGGCTCAGCAGTGCTACTCTGCCACAAATATACATCAAAGGAGAATCTCTGCCTGGCTGCTAAGCAATGTCGCGCTACCCTGATATCACAACATTGGTGGCAGCTGTGGAATGCGCTACCTCTGACAACAGTATGCGTAACCACCCAAAAAAAAAGCACTGTCAATGTTCTGACGTCAGCCCCTGTACTGCTGTGTCACAGCCCAACATGGCAGTGCTCCCTCCCCCCCTCCGAGAAAAGGTCTAGTGGCAGTGCAATTTACATCCTAGCTGCTTAATACAGTAAGTCAAGGCCAGAGGTCAGCAGCAAGGTCAGAGAAATGGGTAATTTACATTGTTATACTGAAACTTGACCTTTTATGTAAAGCAGAGCTGCTGAGGCATTCTTTTTACACAGAAGGTATCCCAAAAAATAGAGCTGGGCAAACAGCAAAATTTTGAGTGCGAAGCAAATTCGAATATTTATGTTCAAGTGCAAATCAAATCAAATAATTTTCGAATATTCTTGAATAATACTATATCTAATTATGGAGAAATGTACTGTTAAATATGGACAAAAAATTTATTGTGTGACATGTATGCCCACAGAGTCATTCCAAAGTACTGAAGAATAGCCCAACACTGGACTCTGCAATGGAAAGCTTTGGTAGCTTCGTCGCAGTATGCAAGTGTTCCCCTCGCCGCAGTACACAGGTGTTAGCTTCACTGTACGACACTGGTGTTATGCGGCGAAGCGCACTACTTGCGGGAATGGGCTACTTGTCATGAGACAGCATATTTTTTCCCTTATTACCAACTTCTTTACCAACTTACTATTCGAACTACTCGTTCAAATAGTAAAATTAAAGTGTGAATCGAATCGAATAGCAAACGCTATTCGAAAATTATTCGAAATTTCGAATATTCATACACTTCTACCAAAAAATGTCCCAACATAAAAGAAAAAGTAAAACTATCAATACTGCTGAACCCAAGGCAAGCCGGCATATTTACAGCATGTTTGAAACAGCGAATATACACAAGGATGGAGAAGAAGCAAAACGACACAAGCATTGACTAACGGATCTGGCTTTCTTGGCCGCACTCATTGCGGTATGTGTCTGCAAGGCTTAAAGTGCTCGTTGGCACGTCTGGCAAGATATGTGCCCAGCTGATGCACACACTCTGTTTGATGGAGTGAATCCTTCCCCGGGGCATAACAAAAGAATCTGCAAGATTTTAGTCATCTGAGTTGTATCAACAGGCAAGGCTACATAGATTCTGTGCATGTTAAGTGCAAATTGAACAGAGGGGGGCATCACCAGCTAGGAACCTTCAGCAATTCGAGCAAAAGCCCTGAATACATCACGGAATACTTATGGTCAAGTGTCTGGCCTCTTCTGCCAAAGAAAAAGAGAACTGAAAACAACGGGCCTCAAAAACAGACAAGCATTTATGTGCTTGGCAACGACCCCAGCCGAAAAACTAGGAGCAGCGAAGGTGGTTGCTAGGTGCGCCGCAGAAGCGGAACGGTCCATGTGTCTGGGTGAGTGTGTTGACTGTATCACCAGGACTGCGTGTAAATCGAGAGTTGAAGGCAAATTAAAACTGGTAATAGACTATTTGGTGTCGGAAGATTTAAGAGCAATGGTGTCCGATAAAGAAGGGTGCTTCGTGACTGTGCCAGGTGGGATGTTTTTCCAGAAAGGCTATGAGGCAATTGAAAAGAACTACACTCCACTTAAAGGCAAGGCCACATCTTTAAGCGAAGAGCCCTTAAGTTGCTTGAAAGCCTGCATTTGGAACATTTGGCATATAAAGTAAAAAAACACCAAGAAGCTCCAATTAGAAGTTTTATTTTCTAGGAAAACACATAAACCAGGCATCCCACTTAGAACTATTGTGTCAGAGGCGGGCACCTAGCAGCTCGTCGTGTCTGAATACCTTCAAACATATTTGTGTACTTTGAGGTTTAGAGACCCATTCTTGGTCCCAAGTTCTGAAGCTGTTGTTAAAGTGTTAAAGAAACAAGATTTCCAGGAACATATGGCCTCGAGTGTAGATGTGACAGACTCGTATTACTCATTACCCAATAACCAGTTAATGGAATGAGTCAAATCCTGTATTTGTGAGAACGATGAAATGGGATTCAGGAATAAGTGTGGCATTTCGATTTAATCCTTTTTGGAAGTGTAATGTATTGCAGGTCCACTATCACAGGGTGGGATAACATGTTGTTTGTACAATGCAGGGAGGTCTGTACAGGTTCCAAAGTCGCTCCTGATCTTAGTAACATATTTCTTAGTTTTGTGGGTAGAGCTGTGAATGAAAGGTTACAGGATGTGGCCAGTTTAATTTGCAGGTATGTAATACAACAAACCCCCCCATATTGCTTTCACAGACATATCTATAAAGATTATACAGCCACCCTACTCCTCCTTAGAAAAGCAGGGAAATCCCAATACAGAAAGGTGTCAGACAATGAGATACAATTTCTCCAATGGTATTTATTGCATGTTTGGAAGAAATCTTCAAAAGATTAGACTGGGATGAGACAGGACGACTAAGAATTAACAACAAATATCTGAGTAATTTATGATTTGCCAACAACACAGTACTTTTTAGCAATGATGGTGACGAACTGCAAAAGATGATTGAAGACTTACGCCTAGAGAGCGCTAATATAGGATTAAGGATGAACATGGCAGAAAACAAAGATAATGCTAAGTGGCACGGCAAAAAAACATGTCTTCAATATCGAAAACCAGACATTAGAAGTCGTAGAAGAATACCTGTATTAGGACAGCTACTGACAGGAGAACCTGCCCACATAAAAGAAATCTACTGTAGAATAAACATGGGATGGTGCACATACGGGAGACATTCCCAACTCATGAATGAAAACCTACCACTATCACTCAAGCGGAAACTATATAACTACTGCATCTTGGAAGTACTGACATACGGGGCAGAAACTTGGAGAATTACAAAGAAGCTCGAGAGGAAGTTAAGAACCGCGCAGCGGGTGATGGAACGAAAAATGATAGGCGTTACATTAAGAGACAGGAAGACAGCTGAGTGGGTCAGAGAACAGACAGTGGTCGCCGACACAATGAACGATATTAAGAAGAAAATATGGACATGGGCAGGCCACGTGATGAGAAGGCTAGATCACCAATGGACAGTTAGAACGATAGAATGGATACCAAGAGAGGGTAAGCGCAGCTGTGAGCAGCAGAGAGTATGATGGGGGGAGGAAATTAAGAAATTCGCAGGCATCAAATGGAATCAACTCGCGCAGGATAGGCAAGGATGGCGAGGGTTGGGAGAGGCCTTCATCCTGCAGTGGACATAAGAAAGGCTGGGTGATGATGATGATAATGAGATGACTACTTTGTGATGATAAGAGTGAAAACTTCGCACAGGTGGTTGGATCTGTTCTGCAGGTTTTTGAAGAGTGTGGTTATGGGTTGGAATTCACTATGGACTTGCCTTGTGAGAATAAACTACAATTTTTGTATTTGCAATTAATGTTTGGAGGTAATCATGTGTGTTAGCACTATAATCCTACGACAGGGAAGCCTCTGCTTGATGACAGGTCTGGCCATTCTAAGCTGATCAAAAATGATGTGGCCTTCGCTCATTTGCGCACTGCTCCGACACACTTGTGTCGAGAAACAATGTTTGTAAGTTATTTTAGATCAGGTTAGCATATTAAGAAAGGCAAGTTACCCTGATTCTGTCCTCAAGATGACCGCCAATAAACTCATGAAATGGATGAAGTCTCAAAAGAAAGAGAATTACGTAGACACTGAAGACAGAAGTAACAAAGAGAAGGTTGCAACGATTCCTCACATTCAAAAGAAGTCTCACGGCCTTAAGATGCTAGCAAGGCATTTTAAAGCTAAGGTTGCATTTTCCATGCCCGTTAAGGCTGGTACCATATGTGCAGCTCTGGAAAAGAAATTCGAGGGCATACATAACAAAAAACAAAGAGGGTGTGGGATTAAGCATGAAGACGATAAGTGTTTCATTCCCTGTGCCACTACAATGTAGTACAGTCAAATCTCGATTTATCAAACACGGATATATCGAATTATTGCGTATATCGAATACTTTCTATATCACCAGGAAAATCGCATGCATATTTAATTTTTTATTTCGAATGGTGTCGAATGTAAAATGGATATATCGAACTTCGCCACCCCAGACCATGGATGTGCACTCTATTGACAGGCAGTGAGCTTTCCCGCAATGCTCTCGAAGGTAGCAATGGCGCAATGGGAGTTCCCGACTGCTGCGCGCTAGAACTGCACACATCGATCGCGCGGAGGGCACCATTTGAACATAGCGGCATATGCACGTGGTGGCTTGGCTAATTTGACAATGTCAACAACTCATTGCATTTGCCGCACTGACTCTTCGGTGCCGCTGACAGTGCTGTCCTCGTTATCATGTGATTGAAGTTCGGCCTGGTGTGGTGTGGTTGGTGCCGTGATGACTGCAAACGCACAGAAGCGGGCGACCCTGAAGTTCGCAGCTGAAGTTACTGTCGCGAGCGGGCCAAATGAAGACGCTGCCGAAGTTGATCCCACAAGTGCTGCCCCGCTCCCAACTTCAACTGAGGCTGTATCTGCATTGGCCCTTGTACGCCGCTGCTGTGGCACAATAGAAGGCACCGCGGCCGGCCTATCGCTTGTGGATCGCTTAGACTATGTTGAGGACGCCGTGGTTAAGCATGCGGTTCAATATGAAGCAGTCTACACTGCTGCACTACTTTCAACAAATGGATAAATGCTTTGTTTGAAGCTTCAAGTGAGTATTTACTGTGCCACTATTGGTTGACTGATTGATTTGTACAAGTTTTTGATGGACTTTTTAATGTGATTTTATATATCGAATTCGGGCTATATCAAACTATATCGTGACCACTGCGCTGTTCGATATATTGATGTTTCACTGTATATGATATTTCTTTGTCATGTGGTGTGTTTTACGTTGACTAAACAGGCCGATGCCTGAACATGAGATTGAATGAGCACAGGTCAGCAGTAAAAACGAGCATGCTCATCTGGCTACCGATGCAAGAAGTGTGAACGTTATCCCATCATTACTAACATAAGTGTTTTTTCAGGCATAAAAATCGCATCATCAGGGAAATTGTAGAATCCTTACATATAAAAATGGGGGGAAGGATTGTGTTAGCCATACTTCAGTTAATCTCTTAGAAAAAGAGATTAGGTTTTTGGAGGCCACCTAGGGTGCAATCTGTTGAAGTTTTGTTGCACGTACATTGTTTGATGATACGCACATTTTGTGCGTATCATCTTGTTCAATAAAGCTACAGTGGCGCATACATTGTTGCACATACATTGTTTGACGATACGCATATTTTGTGCGTGGCGTCTCGTTGAGTAAAGTTACAGTTGTTAGTCAGCGCTCGTGTCATTTTGATTCTTCTCCGTCCTTGTGTGTTGCAATGTTTCAACTATGAAGTATAACTAACTTGCCCAAAATGCCACCTTGCTCCACATTTAAAGCTTGACGACATGCTGACAAAGTTCTCTTCACAACTGCCCTACAGCATGTAGAAAGCAAGAGTCTTACACACAGTCATAATCATTGTAAGCAAAGCTGTTTCACTGATTCCATCATCATGGCTCTCTACAAAAAGTTGATGTACTGCTCAGAGTAGTACAACAATCTTGACAGCAGCGACGAATTCTCATGTGAGCTCTGCTCTCTTTACTTGCGTCTTTATCTTTGGTTTAGTTTATTTTCACTGCAGCAATACAAAGCTCCAGTTCTTTCTCTTTATGACATTACCAAGATGACACCTTAGTGTCAACAGAAGCTTGTACAATCCAAATGGCACATCGGACCTCAGATATTCTGACTCTGTCCTCTTCATGTTGGCTGCACCATAAAAATGTTAATTTTTTAAAATTCCCACCTGAATTTACTTTTAAAAAGAGTGTAGACATCAAAATCAGATGCTAAAATGACTACAGCATAAGCGTTATGTGCCGAGAGGAAATGGTGTCACAAAATTTTACTCAGAACAGACGGCGTAAAGGGAGCTTGTTTAAATTTTATTGTCTAGAAATTAACTGTGGCTCCCTTTACAAGACTTACTGCAACAGCCATAAACAAAACATCACATCAGAGGCCAAAATAGTGATGTTGAAAGTATTTACAGCAGTTATGACAGTGTATTTGCAATGATGACGCGGGCACAGGTGCAACATGGAGCAGGTAACACATCGGGTTGCTGTAGTTTCTGCTTCAGTAGTCCATGATGGTCACGTGACTCCATACTTGTCTGCACCGTCAGTCACAGGCTTACACTCGCTTTTGGCGGGATTTTTGAAAATGTGAACTGCAATGTAGAAATTCTGTAACACTAAATTATTGGTGGCATAATCGTGCCTATGCCACTCATTACTATGGTCCCCAACAACTGGCCTTTATGAACAACAATAATATTACCAACATTTTGGTGTCTACACTCCTTAAACACTGGACAACACTAACAGAAAAAAGCAAATCAGAAACTCACTATTTGGCAGAGTCAGTCAGCTGATACTCACGGCGCCTATCGTAGCACTTCTGGATGCCATCATCCCCCCAAAGCTGCTTGATCGCATCCACATAGGGCTTCTCAAAGGTTGCGAGTCTTTTGCAGTCTACAGACATCACCAGGTCTGCATTTTCCTGCAAAGGAAGAGTAGCTAGATTGTGAGTAAAAGTAAGAAGTAAGCAAAAGAGCTTGTTTAAGCGATGGCGTCCCAGCAGCCACTAGCAGGACTTGATTCCGTCAGACAGGCACAAGGCAAATGACACTTTTATTCTTAGCGAGCTTGAAAAGTGCCCAGCTTGTGTACCGAGCGTCCCCGCCTCTCATCCCTCGCACGTCTCTTCATTTCTTGACCTGGCCTAGAGGGTGCAAAAATCAACAAGCTGGTATTTCACCAGAGTCCCGGCAAAGGGTTGCATGCTGGTTACAACGTATCAGCCTTCGCAACACTAATGCACTTCCTTTAAGATGTTCTTTAAAGGGACAGTAAACTGAAAAGTTCAAGTGGTCTGGAATAATAACATATATTTCAAGAACTCAATTGTCATTAATTTTGCTGTATTCTGTTCGCTATTAAAATAGAAAATGAATGTCAAAGTCAGTTTTAAAATTCACGTCGGAACTTCGGCCTCTGGAACTTTGGCCTCTGGATTAGTACTGGAACTTCAAAGCGGCGTCGCCACCCATATTTGCTTTCTGCATGTTTTCTAGCTCACCAATGGCCTTCTTGGGAGATTGGTGGTTTTAGTATTGTGAAAAGCTAACCTACTTGAAGAAAAATTGTTTTGCACTTTAGCATCCTTTTAACATGACAAATCTAATTTATACATATGCAGCAAAATCTCGTCAATTTGACCCCCATTAATTTGTAATTTCAGTTAATTTTGACTTAGCATCTGGTCCCATCCAAAATGTGCATTTGTTCTATGACTGAAAGCTCTCATTAGTTTGGACTGATTCAACCGCACTTCAGTTAATTTGAACTCCCGAATAAGGTTGGTCATGATGTAGAAGCAGCCGCAGCTGGGCTTCGAATATAGTCCAAATTCGCGGCCGAAATCGACAGCAGTAACTATTCTAGACCTGTGCGCCAGTCAGAAATCACTGGCGGCAGCGCACCGCTCATGCACAACCGATTGGCAGCAGCAGTGTGGTGCAAAAGGGGGGGGGGGGGGTTGAGTGAGAGATCAAGGGGTACGGAAAGGAGCCTTTGAATGAAGAAGCATTCAAAGAGATTACCCGCTAGGATCCCACACTCTGGTGCCTTGTCCCTTCTCTTTGCTTTTACATCTATTGATGTATTTGCAGAAGTAATAATGAAAGGAATAAATGATACAGACACATTGATATGTATGTTTATTTATTTATTTATCGATTTATTTATACTAAATGTGGTGATCAAATTAACACTCATACAGAAGTCGAGAAATACAAGATAGAGCTTAATTACTGCATAAACAAATATATAGAACTCTCTATACCTAAAACAACAACGTCATCAACAACGTCAATTCACTTGACAGCACCTGAGCTTTGTATACAAGGCATACAAGAAAGACTACAATATACGATAACTGTGCATATGATTATACTTACGGCACCCTCGATAGCCAGAGGCATAGAAAGGAGCGGCAAAATAGGAAATGCGATTCAGCAGTCGAAAACTAGTAATACAATACATTATAATACCCTTAGCTTATTCATTGTACAATATGAAAGAAAATGATAAAGGGACACTAAAGAGCAAAACGATTCTTTTGCATATGACTTAATTACCCATTCACAATACCAACGGCACCATCTTGCCATGAGAAAACAGTTATTTAACGAGAAAACGGACAAAAAGAAAATACAGGTGGTGATGCCACCTTCACGTTCCCACACCAACTCGCTGTGATGTCACAGATTTTGAATGCTACTGTTATGACACACAAAATTATTTTCCAATAAAAAACAAATCACACAGTGCTGTAAGGAGGCCAAAGACTTACCGCCGTATTCTAGAACCAAACTTAACTTATCGCGATAAGGTTACTTTTGTAAGGAGAACTTGAACTTAAGTTTAAGAAAAGGTAAAGGGGCTTTCCGAAACCCACCTTACAAGATTTTAAGGCGACCTTATGAAAGGCGCTCTTGTCCGAGTGAGTGAGTGGCATGGGAGCGAGGCTAAGCGCATTTTTTGTGTGTTTTCTTTTGTAAGCAGGCGCACAGCTGCACGGGACAATGAAAAAGGAGCGGAGCAAGGGGTGTAGAGGGGGGTCATTCGGGGGGGTTGGACTGGTCGGACGGGGTGTGCGCTGGCATGTCTAGTCAGCAGTTTCCTGGAGTCTCGGCAGTGTACGTGCTTTTGCGAGTGACCATGTGCTTGTATCTCCATTCCGCGTGTGCGGAGAACACCGAGGTGTGGACGCTGTATTCCTGTGTACGTGTTTGTGTCGGCATTGCAGCGTGGTCCTACGCAGGCAACTGCAAAATAGCGATGTGTTTGCGACGACGAAGTGGCCCAACGGGCAGTGTGTTCTAAACGAACGAACTGTGCGCAGTGCGTGAACGAAGTCTGTTGCGGATATCTCTTTCTAGGTACTGTAATTCATTGTTTTCTAATTAAACGTGTATGGTCTTCCATTTACCGCATGGATTATTCCGGCTCACTTTGGTACCCCTTCGTGCTTGGTGCGTGTACTTTTCTTCTGTCCCGCTGGGCTTTTCAGTAAAACCCCATTTTGTTTACACTGATCCCTGATGTATGCTAGCTCCGCCGACGTGCCATGTCCAGCTGTTTCGGTGAAATAGGGCACATTCGATCGCGTACACTTTCCTTCGATGCTCTGCTGCAACAGCCGTTATCCATAAGTGACTTGTTGCGCCTTGTTTACAAAACGAAGAGTCTCGCTGAAGCGGTTGTAGCCTTGTTGGGTAAGGAGCCACCAACGTACCTCCGCGACCGTCGGTGTCCTTTCGCAGGGATGGCATGAAGCTTCAGCAAGGTACTTGTGGAGCGGAAGCGGCACAAGTACCCATGCTTGTCGCAAATCTCCATGGGATTTAGGCGATCACTGATTGCATCCCATGACATTCGCACTTACGCATATGCTGCCCGCAGCTCGATAATTCATACCGATCCATATTTTAAACCAATTCCGCAACGTTGTCATCCATGCATGCCATTTTGTTTGCTTATAAGTGAGCGTCAAGGTAGGTCGGGGGCTACCTTAAGGAAGCCTCACTTATGGCGGCGGTAAGTACAAGAAAAGTTCAGATGTAAGTATAAGGTTGGTTCTTGAAACGCGTTAAGGGTCACTTTAAGGTTACGGGCTACTTAAGTCGCAAGCATAAGGATAAGTTTGGTTTCAGAATACGGCGGTTAATGTAGCAAGTTTCACATACTTTCAGTGACCCAATGTGGCCAAGATGAAAAGGAAATGCTTTGAAATCCATAATGTCAAGCTTACGTTTGGGTGCCAAGGTTTCGCGCGAAATTGAAAAATGAAACTTTAACTTAAACTTTCTTTTCTGATGCTGAAACTATGGTGGCAAAATCAATGACAATAGAGTACTTAAATAATAATCTGTCAGCCTAAAGCGATTCATTGTTTTTATTTAGTGTTCCTTTAAAAAAGCAAGATAACAAAGAAAATGTAAAAGAATAGGGTAACAAAGAACATGTAAGTGACCAAAGTGACAAGTTCATAATCATGGTTATACAGTAGAACCTTGTTATAACGAACCCGGATATAACGAACTATCGGATATAACAAAGCAATTGCAATTCCCCTTGAAATTCCTGCAGATGAAATTGATATTGGTTATAACAAAGTAATTACCACTCCCCCTTCAACTTCATTATAATGAGGTTTTACTGTACAATTTTACTAATATGACTGCCAATATAATAGGAAAAATTATAAAGTACCACATCTTAATGTTTCCTGGTTAAACAACGTTAGCTAGCACATGCGAAACAATTTATCCCTGATGGTGGCAATGTCACTGACATTAATTAATATCAATGCATGCACCCTCAAGTTTAATACATCGTAACATAATATAACCCACTGACAATAAAGCATATACGTAGAAATATCTGATGCTGTTAAACACAACCCTTGCATACATCGTAATTATCATGGATGAAAATAAGCTTGTCAATGGTTGATGGATGCAGGCTTGCCGTCTTTACACGTGCAATTAGTCCCGCAATTGAAAAGACCCACTCACTAGGTGTGCTTGTAGCAGGCACACAGAACACCTTTTTCGCGAAGCAGGCTAGGTGCGGCAGCTGTGTCGGTATCATGGACCAATATCCTGAGATGTCTGATGACTCACAGTTCGTCCTAAAAGAATATGGCACTCCGTCGACAGCTGGCTATTCCCCTCCAAGCACAAAGAAGAATGTCACTTTGTGAGAACTGCAGGCACGTTCCTGCTGTTGTCGTCGCAGCATGCAGCGCATTGATATTGAACATTTTTGCTCTTTACATGCTTCTCAACTTGGTCTGTCAAGAACTCAATGCTGGTCATTCTTGTCTTAAGGTAACCCTCCACCACGGTCAAATACTGGAACCGTGAGTTCAGAAGGGCGGCTATTACGGTGTGCTCATTCACCGAGAAGCTCTGCTCAAATTTGTTGCACATTCTCTCTTTCATTAAGCGCAGCATTCGGCTATCCTCGCTTCTTGCAATCAGACACTCCTTTATCTCACTGTGAGGCAAGAGAAGCAGAGATGCCATCAAGTCCTTTCTTTTTGAAGGGGGTTCGACACTGATGCAGAAACCCTTCAGAAAGCCTGCTAGCTCCTGTACCTGATCCTATTGGGATGCAACCAGCATAGCATCTGGGAAGTGGGACACTAACTTGCCAAGAGCTCTCCAGTTTTGTAGCAAGCTCTCCAACTTGACCAGTATATTAGTGAGTTACGACGTCCCCCTTTTTTGTTTAAGGACGCTGCAGCGTAAAGGTCATGCAATACACATGATCGGTCTCAAGCACTTCACCGACTTCCATCATGGAAAGAATGACCACTTTGCATTCCTTATCAAGTTTCTAGTTGTTGAGCTTTGTTGTGTACTGCACACACTAGTGCCCAACACTGCACTAGGAGTTCATAGAGGCATGCGTTCTTATGGACTCCTCCTGCAATCACCAAATTGTGAAGGGTGTGCCCCATGCACAGGTGGTGTTCGCTGGCCGCTGACACACATGTTTGAAGCGGCGTCTGTAACCGACTGCACATTCCTTTGTGTCATCCTGAATTCTTCAAGGCACTTCGAGTATTCCTCACATATTGCTTTCCCCATGTGGCGGTCCGTCATGTGCCTGGTCACAGCAATAACTCTGCAAACAGCAGCAGCAACAATAATAATAATAATATCGAATCGAATATCTTTCTAATAATTTTCGAATATTTTTAATAATGCCTTGTCTGTCGAATTATGGAGAAATAAACTGCTAAACATGGGCTAGTGTACACTGTTACTCCAAAGTACTAAGAACAGTCCAACAGAGAACTGTGCAACAGAAAGCTGAGATAACTTCACCGCAGTACACAAGTGTTAGCTTTCCCGCAGTACCGGGGTGCTAGCTTCGCGGCTGTACATGGGTGTTAGCTCCACCGCAGTACACACGCATTAGCTTCGCCGCAGTACACGAGTGTCATGTGGCGAAGCGTACTACATGCGGGAATGGACCACTTGTCATGCTACAGAGCATATTTTAGGAGCTTGCTCAGCAAGCTTCTTATGCTCGCGCCTTGTCCGACGGCAGCGGTGGCGTCTACACGCCGCTCAAGGCGCCGGCTTTCCGGTGATTTCAAGAATGCTCACTAGATGATGGCACCACTCAAGGCGACGCCATCTCTGCTAGGGTGCCGGCGTGAGCGGACGTGTTTTTCAAGGTCTCCGGAACGACAGCGGCAGATAAGTGTTCTTGCATGCGTTGAGCTTGCTTTTCTAGTATATGTCGTAAACCGTATTTGTGGTTATTAGTTGGTACAGTTTTTTGGAGGGGTCAGTGACTTGTTTTGGTTTTTTTTTTCTTTCTCCTCGTGGCTGAGGTACGCGTACACCCACCACGAATGTTTTACAGTGTGGGCTATTCATTGAGTTTTTGGGTACGTATTGTCTTAGGGAAGTGTTTGTAGTACCGAGTGCCTTGTTCTTTAGATAGTGTGATTCTTGTTCTACGAGCCGTCACGGTCAAAAAGACCGCAATGTGTTCAGGGTGTGGGGCAGCCATGAAAATGGAGGTTTGTGCGGAAGAGAGGGCAGAAGAAGCTGACGCCAAATGTAGACAGCGCGAGATCGAGGCAAAAATGGAAAAAATGATGGCTGCTCAGAGCAAACTTACGGAAAGAATCGCTGAGCTTGAAAATGCGTTGGCAAAAGAGCGCAAGAAAACGAAGACCATGGGAGAAAGGCTTACGTCAGCAGAGGAGGTAGTGAAGGTAGTTAAGGTAGTTAAAGGGAACAAAGAAGCAGGCAACGGCGAGAATAGTACGACACCGACCTCCGGTGCCGGAGGGGCGAAAGGGGAATTGTGTGTGAAGAACACAGGTGCAAAGAGCGCGGGGGCCAGTTTCCGGGAAGTAGTTTTGTGGGAGGGAGTGGACAATGCAGCAGCTATGACTCGGGCTATACACCCAGACAGTAGCCCAGGTGCAGGTGACTTCAGCTGGAAAACCTCCGCAGGTTATCATAGCCGGTGATTCCAATTTAGTTCGATGCGCCGAGGCACTCAAAGAGAGGGTGAAAGGCGACAAACGAGTATTGATAGGGACGTTCCCAGGACATAGGCTGGGGTCAGTCATGAGGCAAGCAAGAGAAAAGATCACATCTGGGGCTCATGGACGCAACCTCGTGATGATTGCGGCAGGGCTAAACGACGTCCTCAACAAAGAATCGTCAGGATTAGCGATGACCTTGGCAAAAGGCGTCGACAACATGCGCGCCACCTCCCCCCAGGTGCAGATAGTAGTCTGCACGGTACCGGAAATACCAGTGCAGTGACGGCAACCTGCAAAGAGCGGTTGTCGATGCAAACGAAGAGATATGGCGTACGAGTCGAGAGAAGGGTTTCGAAGTAGTGGAAATAAACAGGGAGGTGTATAGGTGGGGGTGTTTCCAAAGAGACAGAATTCACTTCGATAGGAGGCTTGGTCATGAGGTGGGTTGGCGGCTTGCAGGACGTGCAGTAGCTTTTTTGGGGGGCACGCGAGCCCTTCGGAGTCCGAGGTAGCAAGGAACAAAGGAAACGACCAGGGGGATTTTCGGGCACGGCAGCACCTGAGAAAAGCCAGAAAAGAGGTAAAAGGAAGAAAAGAGGGAAGGCGCGTGTAGCAATTAGTTACATAAACATGCAGGGTGGCAGAAAAAAGGCAGAATGGTTAGAGATTGAGGAAAAGTTAAACAAAGAGAAGATAGGCGTTTATGCGTTTACAGAATCACACCTTAGAGACCTGGAAGAGCCACCACATATTGACAATTATGTTTGGGAAGGGTGCAACAGGATCATATCAGAAAGAAAAGGTGGGGGTGTTGGAATGCTTATTCATAGCGGAGCCGAATGGGAGAGAGTAAAACAAACGTGTTCAGAGCACCTCTGGATTTCGGGCACGGTAGGTGGAAAGAAAACATGGCTAGGTGTAGCTTACATGTGGACGGGAAATAACTGTAAGGAAAAGACTCTGGAGATAAAGAATTGCATAAACACCGATATTAAAGAATTTGGTCACGGGGCCGAAATCATCCTCCTAGGGGATAAGAATGCCCACATCCACGACCTTGACGGATATACAGACACCAATGGGAGGTTACTGCTCGATCTCTGCGAGCAACATAGTCTTGTGATAGTTAGCACGGGGCCCAAGTGTGATGGACAGATCACGTGGGAGGTCAGAAATAGGCAATCGAACATTGATTATTGTCTTATGACAGAAGGTATCTATGAAACACTGAGAGAAATAGAATAGACGAGGACGGGATGAACAGCTTGGGTAGTGATCATAAACGCATAACATTACAACTGGGATATAAAACTGAAAATAATAACGTATAATCAAAGTTTGGCAGCTCGTACTTAAATGACAAACAAATAAAAAATATAGCCACAAGAGTAGAGGAAGAAGTTGGCAAAATACCAGGCAAGGACTGGCGGTATAGTGAACTAGTGCATGTAATGACGAAAGAAATAAGAAAAGAGAAGAAAACTATTTGCTGGAAAGGAAAGAGAATGCCAAAAAGATGGTGGAACAAGGAAATCCGGGAAGCGATCGAAAAGCGACGTAAAGCATCAAGGGAGCATAGACAGGCAAAAAGGGAGAAGCAGCCGCAAGTCGAAGTCAACGAAATATGGAAAATATATTTAGAGAAAAAATCCATTGTACAGAAATTGGTCGAGGCAAAAATTAAAGGTGAAAGCGAATGCTGGGTGACAGAAATTCGTGACAAAAACAAGGCCGCGCCTAGGATATTTTGGAGCCACATAAAAGTGCTAGGTAAAAAGTCTGCCACATTGCAACAACATATTGCTGATGAAAGGGGAAATCAATTGGAAGGGTACGAAGCGTTGGGTTACGTCCAGAAGGTAACAGCTGATTCGTTTAAAAAGATCGTCCAAGAGATTTCCCCAGTGGATAAAACCATGACAGAGAGCGAAACTAAGGAAGAGCTAGAACTTGAGAATTTCAACTGGAAAAAGGCCGAAGGAAAAATTCCAAAGCGCACTGCTCCATGTTTAGATGGGGTCCCCGTTAGCCTCATTAACGAATTAGGACAGAACACTAAAGAATCACTATTGAAAGCCGTAGAAAAATGCTTACAGGAGAGGCAAATACCGGACAGTTGGTGAAAAAGCAGAACGAACTTAATCTATAAAGGCAAGGAGGAAAAGAATAACATTCGCTCGTATAGACCGCTAACCATTATATCGGTACTATACAGGATGGCTATGCAAGCAGTAAAATTAAAAACAGAAGCGTGGACAGAACGTAACAATATTTTGGGAGAACTTCAGAATGGATTTCGAGTAGACAGGCGATTACAAGATAACCTATTTGTTCTTACTCAGTGTATAGAAATATCTAATATAGAAAGCAGGCCCTTGTATGTGGCTTTTCTAGACATCACTGGGGTGTATGACAATGTGAATCAGGAAATATTGTGGGAAATATTGGAAGGAATGGGCATAGGCGACGATTGTGTACAGCTTTTGAGGGAGATATGTCGAGAAAATACAGTTTGCATAGAATGGGAAGGAATCAGTAGCATAGAGAACGTTGATATTAGCAAGGGGCTGAGACAGGGATGTCCTTTGTCGCCACTGTTATTCATGCTGTACATGGTTAAAATGGAAAAAGCGCTAGGAGATAGCAACATTTGTTTTAATCTGTCACACAAACAGGGCGGCGTGATGATTGAGCAGATGCTTTCGGGTTTATTTTATGCTGACGATATTGTCTTATTCGCGGACAGTCAAGATGATATACAACCGCTGGTGAATATATGCAGAAAGGAAGGCGAGGCTCTAGGACTAGGATTCAGTGTAACAATATGTGGATTGATGGTATTCATTGGTCCCAACGACCAGGCGGTATCCATACAGGGCCAAGAAATACCGAGAGTAAGTGAATACAAGTACCTTGGGGTATGGGTAAATGAGGGTGATAGACACATGGAGGTACACGAAAAAGCCTTGGGAGCAAAGGGAAAGAGGAAC
Source organism: Hyalomma asiaticum (assembly GCA_013339685.2). Lineage (NCBI taxonomy): Eukaryota > Metazoa > Arthropoda > Arachnida > Ixodida > Ixodidae > Hyalomma > Hyalomma asiaticum. The sequence continues at coordinate 302,698,810 of CM023481.1, forward strand.
GCTGCAATAATGAAACACAGAGCGTTATGGGGATACAACAGGTACGAGGTGCTTAGGGGTCTGTGGAAAGGGGTAATGGTACCGGGGCTTACATTTGGGAACTCAGTGGTGTACATGAGGCCAGAGATAGAATCAGGAATGGATGTGAATCAAAGAACTGTGGGATGCCTCGCGTTGGGTGCTCACGGGAAAACGGCAAACGAGGCTGTAAAGGGCGATATGGGATGGGCGAGTTTTGAGGCAAGGGAAGCCGAGAGTAAAATAAGGTTTGAAGAGAGGCTTAGGAATATGAAAGAGAGTAGGCGGGCAGTGAAGGTGTTTCGTTATTTATATAGAAAGAGCGTTGACACGCAGTGGAGAAAAAGAACTAGGAGGCTCACCAGTAAATATTGACAGCGAGGACATACCGTGGCGCCGCCATGCAAACAATCGGTGTGACGTGCAAAGTTAGATTGCTCCACCAGCACTGCAGTGCTCAGCACGGAGCTGCTTTGCGCGTCGCCTTTTTATTGCTGTTGTTGTATCATTTGAGCTAGATGACATCTGCAAAATACTGTTGTGGTCACGTTATTGATTGTACTACAAGGTAATTAACTCTTCCGGAAAAAGAATAGCTTCATTACAAAGTTTTAGGCACCGCGTCGACTGCTGTTGTCATCTGCTATGGTCACCGGCGAGGATACCGCGCGTGCGGGATCCGCTGTTTTTTTTGTTGTTTTTTTTTGTTAGGTGTCAGAGCATTTTAATGAGTGAAAACGAATAAAAAGTAAGCATCAAGGTGGTTTTAGCGCGTGGTTGTGGTAAATACACATAGTTTTTGGCCGCAAGAAAGGCGTGCAACGTGTTCCTCGTGCAATTCATTCATTGTATGTTTGCATCAACAAAGGGACCACCGTTGACTCGAAGAAATGGCATTAGCAAATCTGCATTCATGCTCAACACTCGCACACCCCTATGGAGTGCGATGCGAGTGGTTCCTTCGTTTTGTTGAAAGCAAAGCAGCAGGCATAGAGCTGCATTCAATCGCGACGTTTTTCACATGATTTATGGTGTGCACACGACATACGCACGTGCGTGCCTCATTTTATTTTTCCCACGTATGCAAGACTCGTCACATGGCAATGTTCGATCGTGATTGAGCCAGTTCATAACTGAATGTTTCGACGAATGACTCCTGTCCGTATTTTGCACGAAGGTGCCTACAGCGATCGAACCCGGACGTATGAGTTTACGCATTTGAATGCACTAGCACGCAGCAAGGTGTAACTCATTGTGGTCTAAATGCTTCAGTGAAACTATCAGTGTCCAGCATCTGCTCCTTCATTGATAAGCCGTATGACACTCCGCAGCTGCTGATAGAAGGAGAATCTGTGTTCGAAGCTGGCCACGTCATCGTCTGCAGTGTAAAAGGGGAAGAAGTGATATTGGCTGGGCTCATTTTGCAGACGTCGTCTGTTAGAACATACCACACTTCCAATAACCCCGAGCGCACTTTTCAGCTTTTGTGTGTCTGCGAACGTGAAGTAAACGCGAAGCAACAATGTTTCTAGGTAAGAACGCTGGAGAATGGCCGTTGAAAATGCGTGTGAACCGTCCGCTACGCCGGAGGCTCGGACGGCCCGGCGCGAGGTGGGATCGTGGGATCACGTGATCCAACTTTGCACGTCAGGACGACCGCAGCGCCAGCATCTCTAGTGGTGGCCCTCGCGCCCAATACGGCTCTAAGAGAACTGACAACAAAGAGCGTAAAGGGAAAAGTCAGAGAGGCGGAGAAGATTTACTGGATGGCAGCGATGGAAAAAAAACCGACTCTGAATAACTACCGAAAGGGCAAAAATGAAATATAGAGGGAGGCATTTTATGATCATTCAAGAGGAAGCGCTTTACTGTTTGAAGCGAGATCGGGCTGCCTTAGAACACGTAGTTATAAAGCGAAATTCAGTAAAGAAGAAGAAAAATGCACATGCTGTGAGGAAGATAGGGAAAAGATGGAGCATGTTCTGATTGAATGTGGAAATATCCACCCAGGTGTACGTTTGGGCACTACCCTACATGAAGCCTTGGGTTTTATGGAGAACAACGGGAAGCTGAACATACCCGCAATTGAAATAAGTAAGAGACGGTTAGAATACTGGTGGCAGAAAACTAGAGAGAACGGACAAAAATAATTATAGGGGAAAATAACGACTTTCTGCCATAAGGGGCAGAGAACTGGGCTATGAATTTGTTTTTGCTATAGTATGATCGATTTAATTAAAGTAGATTTAAAGGGCATGAGGACAACTTAAAGAGAGAAGGAAAAAAAAAGAGAAAAGTTCTTAAATTTTTTGCGAGCCTGGTGGCGCACATGTCACCGCCCCATTACAAAGGGGGACGCTCATAGCATCCATCCATCCATCCACGCACACTACTCTCAGACGTACGCTTCCTTTCTCTTCGCCGGGAGCTCACGCAGTGAACACTCTTCGTTACCGCTCGGCTGCATGAACACCGCACAAGCCAAGGCAGCAGCGCGGCGGGCTCGCAATGCAGCAGCAGCTCGGGCTCGCTGCCAAGACCGTGTGGTGACAGCCCGGGAGGCCGAAGCGAAGAGGGCTCGCCATCAAGCAAACCCGGAGCTGCGGGCCAGCGAAGCAGAAGCGAAGCGGGCTCGCCGTCAAGCGGACCCTGCGGTCACAGGTCGCGAAGCAGAAGCAAAACGGAAGCTGCGGCAAGAGAACCCCGAAGAAGTGGGGGCGCGGGATGCCACGGCCAAGCACCAAAAGCGGTCGCTTGATGTAGGCGGCGCCGATGAGCGCTTCAAGTGCGACTTCCTCGACCAAACATTGTGTACGTAATGTATATATAACACCGCTGTCACGTCTATATATGATGGTAGGAGATGTGTACGGAGAATTCGCGGGTTACCCGATCATCTCCCAGCAAGCTCCTCTAACATCATTCGCTTTGTGGATATGGCGGTGCTTTTCTTCCCCTTAATTACCAACTTCGAATAGTTCAAATAGTAAAAGTTCAGCACGAATCGAATTGAATAGCAAACGCTATTCGAAAATTATTCGAAATTTCGAATATTCGCACACCTCTAATTATTTCACTTCAGTCTGCCCAACCATATGATGAGTCTAAAAATGTTTGTACAAAACAGGACTACCACGTAAGGCTGAAATGCTTCATGCAAAAACCAACAAGAGGATCAGACTTGTACATGTTACTAAGAAAAGGTAACCGATTACAATTATGCAGTTATTTCACTCTAAAATGTAATTAGTTGCAGTTGAAATTACAGCCTCACTACGTTACCCATACTTTTTTTTTTATTACGGCAGCACATATACACACATAGCATGGTGTAAATGGCGAGGCCGCCGGTAAGTCGAGTGGGAAAAACTGGCACCTGCACGTACGTATCTCAAAGTTTCGTCTATGGTTATTTAAGTAGTGCACGCAAGTCATGTAAAATTTCAAAGTGCAGTTTTAAGTTTGATACAAAAATATGAGCTCTGCACGTCCGGGTACCGATTTTTCCATCTATTCATGCCATGCTATAAGTTATTCCAAATTTATACATTTTCTTTTTACTATGTAACACCTTGTTCAGTTATTGCAGCAGTTCTCTCTCGAAGTTTGTGTTGGGCATGTGCCCGCGTTTTCTTGTAAAGACATCCGCTGCAATGCTGAAGACCTTTCGGAACACTTCGCACACCACTTCATGATTGCGCAGTGCGTCAGTCCAAGTCAATTGTAATCAGAATTTTCTTATCAATTATGAGAAAAGCAATTTAATTCAAGGGCTTTTGCTCCTTAAAAACATAATTGAAGCATTACAGAATTACAGTTAAATGTACTCGATTACAGGCAATCCACTAGTTGTAACACATTACGTGCAAGTCTCATGATAGAAAAGCAAATAAAATGCGGACAAGTACACAACCGACTCGCAAGAATATGTATATACAAAAACTTTGGAACCAATGTAGCCAGTGTTCCTTCGTCGTCTCTCCACGAGCACGAGTATAGCTCTCTTGGCGACAGGATTTGATTAAGCTTGGGTCCTTCAATTCATGTACGTATGCCTGAGGGTCGCTATGCAAAGCACTCCAAAGAATAAATTTTGGCAGCGAGTTGTGCGCTTGTCCGTGCTTGTATGTTTTGCCCTCGTCTTGGTTTTTGTGCCAATCAATTCAATCCTGAGAAACCACAAGACGTCAGTTATATGGGCACTAATGCCAAAAGTGAAAATGCTCTGCAGCACAGAATTCCAAAAAACAAAAGGCAAACACACGATATTAAAGTAGATACCAAGAATGGCTACCCAAAAGCTTTTATTCGGAAAGAAATTAATACACCTACAAAAACAAAACAACTTATGCCGAGAAATCCATTATCTCACCCCTCAATCAGCCCCCACATGAAAAGCCTTCACTCTCCCTAACGTCCAAGCCACCAGCGAAACCACTGTTTTTATTATAATAATAATAAAAAAAATACTCTTTATTTTCATCAGTGCACTGACAGGAAAGCTGTGGGGAAAAACCGCTCTTTGTAGAGGCAGCTTGACAAGAGCCCGCAGCTACCTTTGTGTAGTACATACAGCAGTGGCATGTATTAACAAAAAAAAAAGCATAGTACACTTTAGTCAAACAAAAAAAAAAAGACATACATAGCAATCATGCAACTTCGATTCCGAACATATGTAGCTCACGTAGTTTAGGCAGAGTGCACTTATAGGGATCAACACAGGCTTTCACGTATTTATTAAGCAGTTTGGGAAGAATGTACGATAGTTTACCTTCAGAGTAATTTGTTCTGGGTGTTTTTATTTTCCACGTGTCTTTATTTCGTGTACCAAGCGATGTAACGTTTTGCTGTAGGTTTGATAGGTCATGTAAAAAATGTCTATTTTCTTTGACTTCACATCTGATTGCTACAGTCAATTTAAGTGCATACAGGTTATGAACGAATAATATTCCAGCCTGCTCAAACAAGCCGCACGTGTGGGCATCATACGGCAAATTGAAAAGTATTCTTATGTACTTCTTCGGCATCAAGTATAACTTTTGTAGGTTTGTATTAGCTGTAGTGCCCCATACCAAAAAATAATAGGTAAAGCGTGAATAAAAAAGTGATTTATACAGTAAAAGCTTTACATTATATGGTAACACTGTTTTGCAACTGTGTATCACGCCCACAACGTGTGATAATTGTTCCAACACACTGTTGATATGTTCGTTACAAAGCATATTACTTGAAAGTGTAACTCCTAGAATTTTTATATGATTTACTAGCTCTATTTCGGTATTACCGTACACAAGATGTAAATTATCGTTATACTAAAGAAAGAGGGAATTCAAGTAGCCCACAAACCTGCCAATGACACATCCCTACCTATTCCAAAAGATTGGCCACCAAAAGAGAGCCCAATCATAGTGTACAAGATCCCCTGACGTGACTGCAATGCAAGCTGCATCGATGAAGCCAAAAACCTCTAGCAGAGGCTTCGACAACATTAAACGAACGTGCACGATTTCGCAAGACAACGCAAACTCCTCAGTGAAACATTTTGAAGGCGCTGGCCACCGGACAAACTTTCCAGAAACCACAGCCCTCATCCCCAAACCAACAACCGGAAACTACTCTTACTCAAAGCCTGGCATATTCAAGCGATCTCAAACAACATGGACTGTACACGAGGCTTTCTACTCATTGTATGGCTACCCACTGGGTGGCTATTAGAATAGGCCACCTGGGATGCCAGATTTTTCTCCCAGAACTGTCTCATTTTCCCTCTTGCTTTCCATTTTCATTTTGTGCTGCAAAAGAAATAAAACCGGAAGTGTATTGATGAACCTGCCATATATTCATCATGTCTTTGTACATGATCACGCATTGACCATTCTACCTTTCCCCGCTTGCCGCCGCTGCAAGCTCCAAAACGTTGGTTATGAACTTAAAAAAAATTTGGTTCTCTTTACGTGCCTAGCTATGTACCATCTAGCTCGACAGCAGGCACAGCTATTGGTCATGAGATCGACTTATAGGTGGCAGCACTGGCACCGCGTGAGTGTGGCTAAGCGTTCGGCGGTTCAGCGACGTGCACTGAAATGTACACAGTGGTGCTCTGTTGTGAGTGGTTTGAGGCAGTTGTTAGCTAAGTAAAAGCACTGAATGTAGTCAAACGATAATGCATGCATCCTCCAAACCCATGCCAGTGCAGGAAGCACAAAGAAAAGTTCTTACTGCGTGTGAAGGAAGTGTGATATGCCATGCAATATGACACTGGCATCACACAGCCTCACAGTCTGGATTCCGTGGTGTTTCTATCTATTTTTCTTTCAACACATTTAAATTCTGCTCTGTCTACAATGTTGGCATCACTGTCACGCAACTGAAAGAGTTCAGTATTGAGTTCTTGTTCATTTCTGACTCTTGGCTGCAACAACAAGAACAACAAAAAAAGGTTACTGCGCATGGAGTTGGAAGTAGCAGCTTGTGCATTCCGCTATGTGTGTGTGTGTGTGTATATATATATATATATATATATATATATATATGTTCCATGAAACGTAAGGCATGATTATGAGAGATGCGTAGTGGAAGGGGTCTGGAAATTTTAACCACCTGGGGTTCTTTAAAGGGACCCTGAACCACCCCTCGGGCTTTTTCTACTGCGTGCCCTCGTGATCACTGCATCTTTTGATCCTCCGAAGCTTTGTTTTCGTTCATCACACACATTTAGGCTTGGAGGTGCATGCGCTTACTTTGTCAGTGCGCTGCTTCTCTTCGATGTTGTGCATACAACAGTGTCAGGATAAACTTTGCAACTATAGCAATGCTAATCCACCTACTCTGCCTAACCCAAAGTTGCAATGGTTAGTGGTTGATTAGTGATTGTAGACGGGTTAATCATCCTGTTGGGCTCGAACGCACAATTAATATGACTCAAAAGGAAGACTTTCAGGACCCGAACCCATGTGTTGACGGATTAAAGTGGAATAAGATGTGTTAAGCTGCGGTAAGGTCGATAGATTAATTTATTTGTTTTTGTTTTGTGGGGTTTAACGTCCCAAAACCAGCTCTGATTATGAGAGACGCCGTAGTGGAGGACTCCGGAAATTTCGACCACCTGGGGTTCTTTAACGTGCACTGACATCGCACAGCACACGGGCCTCAACATTTCGCCTCCATCGAAATGCAGCTGCCGCGGCCAGGGATTCGATCCCACGACCCTCGGATCAGCAGTCGAGTACCTTAGCCACTAGACCACCGTGGCAGGGATAGATTAATTTAAAGTATGAATACACCTTGTTGGGTGTCATTGCGCATTCAGCGGACGTACACAGGAAATAAGAGGCAGAATAAACGGAAAGAGCGCAAAATTCTGCCTCTTATTTCCTGTGTACGTCCGTTGAATGCGCAACGACACCCAACAATTATGCACCAACTCGCCCAAGAAGAAGTTCTTCTGAAATGAATACACCCTAATATGCCCTAGTTTAATTTTCACAGTGAAGCTGTTTCAGCTATTGGTAAAACTGGGAACCCGCAGAAAACTCTGCTATACCCGGCGACAACTTTCTGTGGCAGCACGGCCAAGGCTACGTGGGCGGAGCCTATGCACATGTACTACTGAGCCAAGTAGTCCGACCGCTTCGACGGGTGTTTCGGTTTCGATTTCACCAGTGCAGGTCGCTTTTCCTTCATCAACATCATCATCATCAGCCTGTTTAGGTCCACTGCAGGACGAAGGCTTCTCCCAACGATTTCCAATCCACCCTATCCTGAGCGAGTTGGTTCCACTTTATGCCCGCAAACTTTTTAATTTCATCGCTCCATCTAACCTTTTGCCTACCTCTGTTGCGTTTTCCCTCTCGTGGTATCCATTCCGTCGCTCTTACTGTCCACCTATTATCCTTCCTCCTCATGACATGTCCTGCCCAGGTCCACTTCTTTCGTTTAATTGATAAGATAATATCGGCTACTCCTGTCTGTTCTCTGATCCATTCCGCTCATTTTTTATCTCTTAGCGTTACTCCTATCATTTTTCTTTCCATTGCACGTTGCGTGCTCCTTAGTTTCATCTCTAGTTTTTTCTTTATTCTCCATGTTTCTGCACCGTACGTTAGTACTGGGAGAATGCAGTGATTGAATACTTTTCGCTTTAATGAGAGCGGTAAGTTTCCGGTCATGATTTCGTAATGCCTTCCGAATGCGCTCCAGCCCAGCCTTATTCTACGGAGAATTTCGTTTTCCTGGGTAGGAGTTCCTGATATTAACTGTGCCAGATATACATCTTCGTTTACACATTGTAAGGGTTCATGGTTGATTTTAAATTCCTGTTCCTTAGCTAAGCTATTGAGCATAACTTTGGTCTTTTGCCTATTCATTTTTAATCCAATTTTAATGCTTTCCCTGTTTAGGTCATCAATCATGTTTTGTAATTCGTCACCATCATTGCTAAAGAGCACAATCTCGTCTGCAAATCTTAAATTGTTTAGATATTCTCCGTCTATTCGAATGCCCTTTTCTTCCCAGTCTAGACGTTTAAAGACTTCCTCTAAACATGCAGTGAATAGCATCGGGGATATTGTATCTCCCTGTCTCACACCTCTCCTGATCGGGATCTCTCTGCTTCTTTCATGTAGAAGTAGTGTGGCTGTGCAATCTTTGTATATGTTGTTTATGGTTTTCACGTATACGCCAGGTACCCCTTGTCGATGTAGTGCTTCTAGAACTGCTTGTATTTCTATGGAGTCAAATGCTTGTGCGTAAACTTGTGCGTAAACGTTGTGCACCACCTTCTTGGCCTGCATGGACAGATTTTGGTTTGACAACGCCTGGTACGGCTGCGAAGCTGGTGGACTCGCAGCACGCGGTGGTGTTTCCTCCGTAAGCGACGTTGGCGAGCTGCAACCGGAGGACGCCATCTTTGGCGGTGAGGAATGCGGTGAGGTAAAAAAGCGACGGAAGCCAAAAAAAAAAAAAAACCACAATACCTGGGAGAGCATGAAACGAAATTTTTTCTACTGCGCAACGTTGTCATTCACTAATTAAAAAATAAATCCGCGAAAAATGTAAGTGGTGAATGGTAAAATCTTAGTTACCCAGAACAGTATACAAACGCTTTCGTCGGGGGACTACATGCTGTGGCGCAGTAAGACAAGCGTGCTTCAGCTCCGTAGCCTTGGCTGTGCTGCCACAGAAAGTTGTCACCAGGTGTAGGCTATCCTAACCATGCCAAGCTATAGTAAAGCCAATAGGTGAGGTTTAGCTATCAGGACTAATTAGGTAAAACTTAGCTAATTCATGCTTAATTGGGCTATGTGAAATAAAGTCAATCCGAATTAATCTAAGAATAATTAAACCAAAGCTAATTAAGCCGATACTAATTAATGTGATGTTTAAGGCAGTACAAATTAATCAAGTCTACTTAAGGTAAGGTTAATTAAGTGAAGCTTAACTAACAAAGTAATATAACTAGGTGTAGTATAACTAAGCTTAGACTAATCTAGCCACGTTTAATTACAATAGACTAAATCAAGCATAATTACATTACCACAAATTAGGTCAAGCCTAATTAAGCTACTACTAATTAGTCTGAGGCTAATAATGCTGACTAATGAAGGTATGCATAATCAAACGGACTAATTAGGCTAGCACTAGTTAAATCAGGTCTTATTAAAGTAACACTGATTAAGCGATTCTCAATTAAGTTAATATAAATTAGCCTAGCATAACTAAGCTTAGACTAATTCGGCCAAGTTTAATTAAAGTAGGCCTAATTAATACAGGTATAACTACATGTATGTTATGATTAATCAAATCATGCTTAAATAAGGCATGTCTGGTTAAGTTTATGTTAATTAGGCGATACCTGATTAATATAACAATAATTAAGCCAAGACTAATTCATTTAGGACTAAGCCAAGACTAATTGAGCTCAAACTTATTAAGCTAAGTCTAATTAAGCCATACATCAAAGGCTTAATTCATTTGAATTCACACTAATCATGTTAGTCAACCTTAATCTGCTGTAATCTGGTGTAATCCATTCCTAATATCTCTTAATCTATTGTAATCTGCTCAAATGTGCCCGTCCACCTTTGTGCACTTTGTGCTGTTTTAATCCCTCTAATGCCCCTTAATCAGCTCTAATCCACCCAAATTCATCCTAGTCCCTTAATCCGCCTTATCCAAGAAAGATTTTTGGTTCGACTACAGTCATGGTCTTGCGTTCGAACCCTAGAAGGTGGCGCACTGGAGTCCCATAGGGCATAAACCCATCAACAATCACTGATCAATGATTGATTAAAGTTAAGGAATCATCACTTCTTAAAGGCTGCTGGCATGCATTTTCTGGCTCCTGTTAGGATCGGCGTAGGCCCCCCCATAAATGTGGTGGATGGAGGCTACAGGCAGTAGCCGGCAGATCCACTTTTCGGTGAAAAAAACCGTGGGGAATGCATGCTGCCTGCGTTCCCACGGATGGACATCCCTGCACCGTGGTCTCAAACAATCGCATTGTTTGGATGCTGCCGTGATGGCCATGTTCGCCGCTTGCTTCGAGCTTCAAAGCAGCCCGCATGGAACACTGGTGCAGTGACGCCCACGTGAAGTTCCCAGAATCCGTGGACCGTCAGTGTGTTGTGCGGTGTGTGTGCACACGTTTGTGACGCTTTTGAGATATGAACTTCTCGGCCGCACCAACGCAGCGGGAGTGGCGCAGCAGCGCATCGGACACTGAGGACTGCTGCCAGCAGGTGATATACGGCTCCCCTAGAAGGCACCAGCATGCCGTCAAAAGGAAGGGACCGGGAAGAGTGCATTTATTGTGCTGTTGTTGTTTTCAGTGAGCCTCTTCGCCGGACCGCACCTTTTATTCCATCTCCGGGAATCATCATCTGCTGCAACTCAGGTCCGGTCACCCTTTGCTGCAGAGAAGCAGTGAAGGCGGGGTGTGACCTCCTCCCTTCAAGGGTGGAGACGACACTTTGATCGGAGACCATTGTAAATAGCACTGTATATAATAAGAGCGCAAGCGCGCTCGAGCGTCAGCTCCGATCATCATCATGTGAAATAAACCTCCATCTCTCTCTTCCTCTCATACGTCATCGTCTCCGAGTCCGCTCAGTACTTCGGCAACCTCTCCTTCGAGTCGGGATGTGCAACAGCACTCCACCAGATCCCAACACTCCTTGGGAAACGATATTTATGGTGAATTTTGCACCGCAGCGTTCGTGTCAACGCCGACATAGTTCAAGCACAACATCTAATGGCATCTATGAGGCTTGTGCATTAACAAATGCATTTTTACATATTTCCAGCAACTAAGTTTTGCCTAGGCACTCACAATGCAAAGAAAAGCAAGTGCACAGCACGCGTGCGCTCGGTTAAAAAATGCATGCTGCGAAGGGGCCGCACGCGGGCGTAACAAGCATAAGCCTGTATGGGTCTGCCATCGGCCAATATCAGCAGTGTATGCTGGTACGCTCTGTGACAAAACAGCATATACAAGGAGCGTGAGGAGAAGTCCCTTTCTGAGTTGAGGGCTCCTGAGAAAGTGGAAACTTTGTGCACCGCTTGTGAACGCTATGCTTCGTGGACGACTAGAGCATTTGGCTGAGGTGTTCATTATAGCCTATGCTAACTGTAGAATTCGTTTTTTTCACCAAGCCCGGGGGGTGGTTCAGGACCCCTTTAACATGCACTGACATCACACACTACATGGGCCTCAACATTTCACCTGCATCAAAAGGAAGGCACTTAACTGGCTCAGTTAGTCAAGCTACGTGGCTGTGTGCACCCCTTGAGCACTATAGGGACATTTGACACACGCCTTTGTTAAGTAAAAGTTGAAATGGATCGCTTTCTTCGTATGATTAGTTGTGTCAACCGTGACAAGAAAAATTTTTATACACTAAAAGAAAAGATGTGTTCAAGCAAAAAACACCTGCTATTTTCCGTCATGCTAACAGTCACATACATGAGATGATATTGCTACAGCACTGCATTTACACATTGACCTTTCACGCCTAACTTATTCAGAAGGATTCTATAAGTGCACTCTGTCATATACCTGAAAGGCACAGCAACCAACAAACTGAAATCCCTGTGTCGAACCGAAAGTGCGACTCTGAACTAGCATGCTCACACTCACGACACAGGCGTTCAGTGATCTTAAAGAAGAGCAAACACTGCAGCACAAAGTCAAATATAATACTATAACTAATACTTTTTTATGCTTGGATAACAATACATGAAAGCATTTAACACTGCACTGGCACTGGGAGCAAAAATGCTGGTGGATGTGTGTCACGTACGTACGCATGTAAAGTGCAGTGGCTGGCAGTCGACGCAAGGAGCTATCCACACTTGGGAGCTTCATGCACTCACTGCTAGGCACTGACTGTGTTCGATCTCGAGGCCAATATGGCATGAATTTGACGTGATGACCATGTGAAGCAACCTGCACACGTATTGGCAAGTATCACGCGAAAATATTTACGGAAACCTACATACCTGTCATGAAGTGACATGTGAAGCTGATGTAGTACGACTGTAGTTGTCTCTCCAGACATTGTACGTGAGCGCGCAGAAGCGTGATCCTTTCCTTATTAGGTCCTTTAGTGCTGCCTTAATGCACTCACAAACGTCATAGAGCACCCCTTCGGCAACTGCTGTTCAAGTGGGGAGCTCCCCTTTCAAGGTTTCGAGGCGCTTCACCAGGAAATCCTGAAATGACATTAAAAAAGAAGAAAAATAATTGAGGTTTACCGACAGTATTTCTTAACATTTAACGTAACAGAGGACATCAGACAGGGCAACCGCGAACCGAACCAGCAGGCTTGATCATTCCAGCACACAATACATCGTCTTCTACATCAACTTCTGCACTTTTCTGCCACTCCTGCACATTACAGCCAGCAGCACTCCCGGGAAATGCAGGATAAACTTATGACTGTGGCAATATATATTGAGAATTCTGTATATATTGAGAATGACTAAAATAAACTTGGAGTTTGCCCTAAACTTGGAGTTTGCCAACAGTTCTAACTATGCCTGGTTGATTTTCATGGGCTAGCTGTACAAGTCAACTCCTCAGAGACTGCGGAAAAGTGACTCTTTCACTTCGGAATATTATACAATCAACACAAGAAAGTTCACCTCTTACCGTAAATTATGGTGCTAGTTTAGGAGACAAAGCTGTCTTGCTAGGCCATCCATTTGAGATAAAGGGAACAGTCTGCTGCAAAATGTTATCCTGCGATGTAGCATCCTTCAACTCTTCCTTACTGATGCATGCCATTACTAATGCAATTATTTCTTCTTGTTCCTGTTCAACTAGTAATTGAAGGGACAGCCTCAAGAGAGCATCAACGACAACATTGTTCGAGCCCTCCCAATACTAAACTGTGAAGTTGTAGTATAGAAGTCTGGCACAGCACCTGGCAATGCATAATGAACGTTGCCCTACTGAACCAGCCACAAGTAATGCGGTTAACACTTGGTGATCAGTACGCAAAGTAGAATGCCTACCCTAGAGGTACATGTGCCATTTTTCACACGCAAATAAGATGCAAGGGCTTCCCGTTCACCTGCCTAATATCTGCGTTCAGCAGGCGACAATGTTCGCTAGGCAAATGCAACAATGACCAGCTGCTCGCCCTTCACTTGCTGAAACACTGCTCCAATACCGGTATTTGATGCATCAGTAGTGATAACAACAGGAAGGTTTTCGTGAAATGTATGAATTATGGGCTTATCTGCAAGCAGTTGCATTATCTTATTAAAGCTAGAGTCAGCTTCCTCAGACCACTTGAATGTTTGCCCTAGTCTGAGCATTCGGCGCAGTGGTTCAACTGTATCTGCATAATGTGGCAAGAACTTTGCATAATACCCTGCAAGCCCCAAAAAGGGTTGTAGTGACTTACTACAATCTGTAGGCGCAAGAGCACTTCGGAGAGCATTCACTTTTGAGTCAAGTGGCGATAATCCTTGAGCACTGACAGTATGCCCTAAAAATTGAATTTCATTTGTAGCAAACACACATTTGTGATTTAGCTTCATACCAGCTGCATCAATTCAGGCTAAGGCGGCGTTTAAATGAGCATCATGTTCTGAACGAGTATGACCCCACACTAGAATGCCATCCAAGTAACGTAAAACGATGTAGACCAGGGAATGTCACTGGAGTCAACGTTTCAAAAAGTGGACTTGTCTTCGTCAGGCACCGTCCTGACGAAGACAAGTCCACTTGTCGAAATGTTGGCTCCAGCGACATTCCCTGTTCTACATCATTTTTATTGATCTGTCCATCGATTCAAGCCTCCATCTTCCCCTGAGCTTCTCTTCGAGTTTGGAATCCCAGTAACATAGTACTTCTGCACAGCCATTTAACACTTTAGACATCATCCTTTGAAAAGTTGCAAGGGCTGATGTTAAACCAAAGCACTCTCTGTGAAATCTGAATAGGCCATCATGCGTTGCAAGCATAGTCAAGTCCCTGCTATCTTCTGCTAACGACACTTGGTGATATTGGCCTCGAGGGCCACCACTGGAAAGACCGGCGCTGCTGTCGTTGTGACATAGTAAACGACATCACGTGACGCCTTCGCCGGCGGCGCTGGCTTTCTTCAGCAGGCCGGTTACTCTTCTTCTTGCTTTTGCGCATGGAAAACTGCTTGGCACCACAGCACTTGAGATATTCGACCGAGCTAGGTATAATTTTCACGCGTATATACCCCAAGATGAAGCGTCTTGGTTGAAAAAGCTGAGAAAGCGGAAACAGGCAAGTGCTCATACATTTCGAGTGTGTGGGAAGCAATCCGCGAAGTCAATTTTGTGCACGGCGTTGGAGCTAAAATGTTCAGTGAGTACGGCATGAACTTTCTCGGACAGTAGGCATTCGAATTTACGACGCGTATTTGCTGCTGTAGAGGAAACATGTCTCGTTTACGGAGCAGCGCCATCGCAAAAACTAACAGGCTGCTTTGACCCTGTCATCAGTCAAGATACTGTGTGCAGAGATACATGCGAGCACATGGCGGAACCGTATGCATGAATTTAAGATATAATTTACTGGTGATAAATAAGCTCGTAAAGAATCATTGCCCCGCGATAATAGAGAGATTTAGTGCAGCTTAAGTTGCGCCCAACTAAACGCTAAAATTTAGCAGGGTCAGACTGCGCATGCGTACGCACGTTATTCCAGCTTTGCGTTTAGCGATTGCTCGCTATTTTCAGAATTTAGCGGAGACGCAAAACGCTCGCTAAGTTTGTTTAGCGCGGAAAGCATGGCGGCTCCCTACAACTGCCGGCTGCCCGTTTAATTCGCATCTATGGTGTCGTCTTGCTGCGTTGTGGGACTAGCTGATTCACAATAAATCGTGTTGCTGGTTTTCGCTTCAAGAAGACAACTATCTTTTCGCTGTGGATTCTAGTTTGACCTCATTACACATGCACAACGAAAGCGAAACTCTGCCTCGTCACACTATATAGCAACACTTATGCAATTATTATTGCACGATGTTCTTTTTAATAATTCTTTTTGCGCTTGCGTTGCTCTTTAAGTTACCAACAACGGCCGACGGCTTTGACGCTTTCACTATTCGCATTTAGATGACGCAGCGAAGGTTTGCGTGCCTTGCGTTTTGCGGCGCGCCGTCGTCTCACGCTATACTAAAGAGCCATGGAATGCTATCGAATAGCACTCCGCAAAAATTTAGCGTGCGTGACTCGCAAACGCTAACACAAAGATTTTCCGCAATATTAGAGAGTTTTAGTTTGTCCGCAAACTTCTTCACGTTTACAGATACCGGTTTAACGGGAAAGTGTACGTGACTAGCAGCGCTGGTGGCGAGACCTGATGATGCGGCACCTAACCAGGCACACAAAAAGCTAATATTATTGTGCCTTGCCCGTTTTGCTTGACTCCTAGTGTAATGCACTGGACGTGAGAGAATAATTGACTCTGAGTATTTTCATTACCTCTTTCGAAGAAAACGCTCACGCTACTAAAAAGAAAATCGAATGGATTGTAGTTAAGCAAACCGCGAATAGATTGCGCTAGCAGTTCTACTTCCACCGTAAACATGCACAGTAAACCGGTATTCGCAAACGTAAAGAAGTTTACAGACAAACTAAAACTCTCTACTAAATCCCTCTAATACTGGCAAAAGTGCCAAACCGGGCGTCCATTCTGCATGTCCATTCCCTTATGAATGGACATGCAGGTTGAATTAGCAATATTAAGACCTCACATATATTTCCCGCTTAATCACGCGCCCGAAAATGGGCTGGAGAGATGGGAAGGTATGCCGTGAACCACGTAGAGCTGTCAACGTGAATCGAAGTGTCACTGCGATCACACGTGCACCGTCCGCGCAAGTGCATTCACGCTTGAATAAGTAACATTACGGGGGATGTCTGAGTAATCCCAGTGATAGCTAACTAAATTTCCCGAGCACCTTTTACGCGAGCGGCCTCGTCACTTTCGTCGTGCATAGCACGGCGGGCACGCGTTCCCGACAAGCGTGGACGATGCGGCGATGCCTCTTGTTCACTCGCCAAATGCTTTGCCGACTTGTAGAACAGGTTCTTTTGCAGCTAAGATACACATAGTCTAAGATACACATGACTATGATTTCGAGTGGCGCTGCCTAACACTCCCAGGATAATACCTACATAAATACACAATAAAGTGGACGGGGGGACGACCGCCCTTGTAGCTCAGTTGGTAGAGCATCGGACGCGACATCCGAAGGTCGTGGGTTCGGGTCCCACCGAGGGCAGGTTTGTCTTTTCGTCCATTTTAATTCCTTTCTACTTTCTCCACAATTACAATACCACAAGTAACTTCCCCTATGTTTTCCTAGGCTTCACTGTCTGTTTGCTCATTAAGTTGTTTCTAACAAATAAAGAACGAGCCCTTGACCCCTTCCCTTTCGTTATTTCATAGCTTGGGCCTCGTTGCGGCAGACTTGGTGCCTTAGGTAGCATGCGAGGGCTTATTGGGCAGCAGCCATCTCATCTAAGTTCACGTTCAACGTGACGCCTCCTGGCAAGAAAGTGTGTTCTACACACGCCGCCTTGGCCTCGAGTGGCGCTGCCTAATACTCCCAGGATAATACCTACATAAATACACAATAAAGTGGACGGGGGGACGACCGCCCTTGTAGCTCAGTTGGTAGAGCATCGGACGCGACATCCGAAGGTCGTGGGTTCGGGTCCCACCGAGGGCAGGTTTGTCTTTTCGTCCATTTTAATTCCTTTCTACTTTCTCCACAATTACAATACCACAAGTAACTTCCCCTATGTTTTCCTAGGCTTCACTGTCTGTTTGCTCATTAAGTTGTTTCTAACAAATAAAGAACGAGCCCTTGACCCCTTCCCTTTCGTTAAGATACACAGAGGGAACTCTTGCAACACGAAAAAAAGCATGTCTGAACGAGCTGCGACATTGTAGACGTCATACCCGTACGCTGCGCGGCCGGTATCACGTGATGTCGTTTTGTACGTCACGGAGAGGTTCCGGCAGTTCCGGCAGATGGCGCCACGGTATGTCCTCGAGGCCAATGCTGACGCAACATCTAGTTTAGAAAAAACAGCGGCACCTGATAATTGTTGTAACAGTTCCTCAATGTGTGGCAGAGGAAACCCGTCCACGACGATGGCTTTATTAGCCTCCCACAGGTCGACGTACAACTTGATGGAGTCGTCCTTTTTTTTCACCACTACCAGCGGCGGCGGCACCCAGTCCGAAGTGTTCACCCTTTCGATAACACCTGAGGATTCGAGCCGCGAGAGCTCGTCGGACCGTTTTTGACGAAGGAGGAATAGCAGTCGACGCAACTTGGCTGCCACTGGCTTCACGTCCGGACGGTGCTTGATGTGATGCACGAAGTCGTGGACCAGTCTGATGTCTGGTGTGAAGAGATTACTGTACTCCAGTGGTGTGCTGGGAGGAAGTGAACTTGGTGTGACGTGAGCACACAAGCCACGACACCACAACACAACAAAACCTTTTCGCTTCACCGCAGCGATACACTGTATCCACTGTTCCATCAATATTTAAGTCCACATCAGCCGGAAATCTATGAGACGAATGAATGCAGCCGCACTCATTTGCGCAAAGTTGCGCACGTGCTGCGCAGTTGTTTACGTACAGAATTACTTTTCGTTGTAGGTTCTAGTGTAAACAACGCAGTGATGCCCTGTCGACAGACTGTTTTTGAAGGGCATCTTAAAGCGCACTAGTGCGCGAGAAACATTGCAAGCACAGCAACACGTACGGGCGCATCCGCGGCCACAAACAGCCCACAGAAGGGGGGCGCGGCCCGGAGAGCTCTCTACCGCGTGCCAGTGCCTTCTCTATATAGAGAAGGCACTGCGCGTGCTAACAGACGACAAACCTGTCCCGAGGCGTCCCGACTCGCCGGTCCGAGAGTGCCGCTGGAAATAGACCTGTCCCTGTTTGTCAACAATGTGACGTCACGCAGAGCATCGCCATCGACATCGCGGCGGACCAGTTTCGCAGTGGTTGGCAAAAAGCTCCGGCGACTCCAGCAGTTTGCTCGGGCTTTGCACGCGATGGTACTGTCCCTTCCCGAGGTTGCGCGGTGGCGGTTTGTCGAAGAGAAGCTGCAAGTTCGTGGAAAAGGCACGTTGCACATCTAACTCCGCCGACGACACTAGCGCCGTTGCGGCGGCTGGCTCGTCACCGTCGGGGGAGCGGAGAGCGGTCGCGCTTGCTTGTCCTGTTGACTGCGTCAGTTAAGCGGCTGCCTTGTCGCCTTGCACCGCACTAAATAATTTTTTTAAAATAAGTTTTTGTAGGCTTAGTGTATCGGAATGATTCTTAGCAGAAGTCAAAGCTGTAGCGTTGTGGAATCGAACATATATATTTACAGCAACTCGCCGTGGAAGAAGTTTCAGAGCTTCCCAACGCGCTAGTAAGTTTTACATAGCCGCGAGTTGTCAACTGTGCCAGATTAAGAGAACTTTGTGTTTGCAAGAATTACATATGCTGGCATATTAATTAGGCTCGCCTTAATTAGCCCCAAATATGCTTAGCTTATTTGAATATACAATTACCTGGGCATGGTTGCTATGGCAATGCGCGACTCGACGGAGTCTTCTGCGGATTCCTTACCTCAAACAGCTTCGCTGTTAAAACACAGCGACCGCGATGGGTCGTTCGCGTTTGCATATGTACCCGTGATGGAGGCTTTGTGGATACATTTGACGCCAACTGCTTCTTCAATCGCCAGGAATAACTGCTTGAACAGGCGACAATGAACACGCCAGGTCAAACAGTCGAACTGAGGAACGGCTTCTCAGAGGCGAGCTATCAACTTAGTGCGGTTTCTCTTCGTTGACCTCGCAATTAAATCCTTAACTAACAAGCAACACAAGTGCTATTGCACTGATTTTTTAGCAAATGGTTCACTAAATTTCCACCTGGCAGCCAAGTGCGTGTTTTTCGAGAGAGTTTTCATCCTCAGTTTGAGGAACGCGAAGGCGCGTGGTTTAAGCGCCAGCTGCTTTAATTCATCTTTTACATCATGCGTACAGTCTGCCTGATCCAGCAGCTTATCGTTCCTAGTACTTATACGTAAGAAAAGGGTACAAATGTTCAGCTATCTATGAAAAGACGAAGGGCAGTAACGTGAGCACTCATGTTGCGTCTCTCTACATTACGTTCTCGTCCTTCGCTAGCTCTTCACATTTTTTTTTTTACACGCTCTATACGAACGAGGACGAACATCGTACGTGTTCTAAATACGTGTTGAATTCCGTTTTACCAAACTGCTATTATGGCCCATGACACGGCGCTCAACGCGCGCACCACCTTCACTCGCCTCGGAGTATCGAGGGCAGCCCGCGGAAGCTCCCCCGACGCTAACGAAGAACTGGCCACAGTGGCGCTGGTGGGCTATGCGATGGTGGAGGCTCCTGGCGGGCGCAACCTGCCTTGCACCATTTCGGAATGGAAGAACGACCTTAAAACCTTGACCAAACGTTCAGCTGTGTGTGTACCTCGCGAGCATGCCTGGCCCGTACAATGCAGAGGCCATGGAGCGTTACTGATCGCTCAAAGCGTACGGCTTAGTGAAAGGCCACGTGCATCTAGTGCTTGTCTCAAACTAGGGCACCAACGCTTTCCGTCGACTGCTGTCATTCGGAAATCCAGAAAAAGAAAAATATTACGATGCGCTGCCTTAATTTTGTTGCGCGTTTGGCACATTCTACAGCGCAAAAGCTAACCACCGTGTCAAAGAGGCCAGGTAACGCGCACAAAAACCGGTACGCACACGGTCCATCCGCACAGCAGCATGGAACCACGCCGAACACTGCGACTTTTGCCAACCAGGCATGGAATGCATGTTTTTCAAAGCGAACACCATCGCGGAGAACCACCGCCATGCCTTACGAGCTGCAGGCAGCGTCCACACTGCGCACTGTACTTGCATGGCCGATTGAGTTGTAGCGCTCATGTGCATTTCCTTCCGCTCTTTCTGCTCAGGAACTAAACTTTTATGCGGTCGAAAACAGGCGAGACTGGTACTGCTATCGCGTCCGAAAACACAAACAAAATTTTCCTTTGGAGTGCCAGCCCGACGCAAGTTACAGCGAAGTGAGCGCGAAATGAGAAAATCTGCACAGCATTCGGAACTACCGCTTACTGAAGGAATGCTTCCGTTTCAAAGCGCGTTCAAAACGCTCACACTTTTTTCTTTGTGTTTCAACGCTAGTCCTCTTAGCAAACACGTTAGCTACCCACTCCGGGAGCTCAGAAAATCGAGACAGGGCACCCGAGTTGATAAAATATACATGCTCACAAATGCTGCGGAAGTACAAATAACAAAACGCCTAGGAGCTCTAGGTAACAGGCTAGCACCTACCAGCGATGAAATGTAATCCAAAAATCCCCTTGCTGTCCGACGGCTGCTGTTTTACACTGCGCACAGCTCGCACCCAGGCTTTCCATCACTGTGCAGTTTGGACTTCGGAAATCGAGGAAAAAAAAACAAGGACCCGATGCCACTGCCTTTTATCGCGCGTTTGGCATATCCTCCATCGCAAAAGCTAACCACCATGTCAAAGCGGCCATGTGCACGCGCACAAAACAAACGAGTACGAACTCGGTTCACCCGTACGGCAGCATGCAACCACGCCGAACGCTGCAAAGTTTTGCCAACCAGTCCGTTCGCACGTGCGCGCTAGGGTCACGTGGCTGACGTCACGGCCCTTTCGTGACGTACCCCAGGAGAGGTCTATACCTACACACCACCTCAACATCCCCTCAGTTAGGTCTTTCCCCCTCGCCCCCCCCCCAAAAAAAAAACACTGACTTGGTATCTACACCACCTCCCCCTTTCCGAAAAAAAAAATTCACGCCATCTTCCCAAAGGGAACCCTGATGGGATGCGAAGCAGCAGCGTTGCGCACGGGTGGCGTCACGGGTTGAACGGCGCTAACGCGGGTGCTTCGCATCCCATCAGGGTTCCCTTTGGGAAGATGGTGTTAATTTTTTGTCGGTCGCGGTAGCAGAGCGAGCGGCGGTAGCGGCAGGTGTTGCGGGCGAACGGACGAGGCGGCAGCTGCGGCGAGCGCGCGGCAGGCGAGGGAGAGAGTGACGTCAGCGCGCACTGCGAGGGGAGCGTGACGTCAACGCGCAGCTGCGGCGTGACCCACTTGGCACCGCTCCAACACCTGCGGCGAGGGCAGCGCGTTGCCCTCGCCGTACGGACGCACAAAGGGCGTTACACAGGCTAGTCAAAGAGCTGCTTCGCATCTAAAAAAATAAAATTCTGGATAAACCCGTGTGCCCCAACCCGGGATGCAAGTGGTGCCGCAGCTGCGGCATACGATCGCCGCCTGAAGATCACCAGTGCGATCCGAAATGCACCTTGTGCGGTGGCCCGCACCCTACGGCAGCCAAGGAATGCAGGGGCAAATTTCAAGTACCCTATATCGTCAGAAGACGACGACGACAACGGCGCCGACGCGCCGAGCAGCTGCAGGTGGTCCTACAGTCTCGTGACACGCCCGACGTCAGCACGGCGCGCGACAAGAGCCGCTCGCGTACGCCAGCTGCACGGGAGTTCAGCACCAGGAGAAGCCGCTCTCGCACGCCAACTGCGCTGAAGCGCGGCGCAACCAGGAACCGCTCTCTATCCAGAGGGCAGTCGGTGTCCAGGAACCGCTCTCGATCCAGAGGGCAGTCGGTGTCCAGCGTGAGGATACAGGAGGTGCCTACCTGGGCGGATCGTGCCAAAGAAAAGAAGGAGCAGCAGAGACCCAAGGAGGTAACGCGGTCGGCTTCGCCAGAGCATGGTAGTAAGACGCGCATAGACGCATTACTTAAAGAAGTTAAGGAGCTTAGGGAGGAGGTACGCCGACTCAAAGCCGCCAAAGCAAACGCTAAAGTCGGTGAAATAGAGATGAGAAACGAGACGCCAGAGGTAATCGAACAAGCGCCCCGCGTAGGACTCAGTAAAGCAAAGCGTAAGGCACCCCTACCTAAGGAGGAGTGCGAATCGGAAGCGTCTGACGGAGACGCTCAGCAAAGAAAGATGTTGGAGGAACTGCTTAGGATCAGTAGAGAAAATCAGGAAAGCATAAAGCTCTTGGTACAAAGAGTGACGGTACTGGAGGAAAAGGCGGCGATTAGGGCCAAATCCAAGGTGCGAGGGCAGAGCAAGACACCAAATTACACAGAGGGAGCTCCGGGCGCGGAGCAAAACATGACAATGTAGCATCATGGCGGGCGATCACAAAGAGCTTGTAATCTGGCAGTGGAACTGCGCTAGTTTTCAAAAGCGCAAGGCTCCGCTACGTCAGTTTTTGGCGGCTCAGGTGGAAAAGCCGCAGATTTTGCTATTGCAGGAGACACTATGTGACGAACCTACCCTGCCTGGCTTCAAGACTGTGTCGGTCAGGAACGAGGGAGGCAGAGGACTAGCCACAATGATAAGGAAAAATTTAGTCTTTAATGAGCACCAAATTCAATCTGGACGGGGTAAGATGGAGGCCCTTCTCGTGGAGGTTATACCGAACGGGTGGCTTAGGCAGAGCGTCTTTGTGCTTAATGTCTATAGCCCTCCATCGGACCAGAGACAGACGTTTAAGTCCCTGCTTAGGCAGGCGCTGTCAATAGCCAGGCACTCTCCCTTGATAGTTGCCGGGGATTTTAACGCCCCTCATAGTGCATGGGGTTACGCCAGACAGACGGTAAAAGGAGCGAATCTGGCGAGAATACTGGATAATCTCGCGTTTACGGTAATCACAGACCCTGGTTTCCCCACTAGGCTGGGCACGTCGGTGGCACGAGACACAACGCCTGATTTGGCATTTGTCAGAAACGTTGGGAACGTCATTTGGTCCAATAAGCAGGAGAACCTGGGCAGTGACCATTTTATAGTGTCAGTAGCATTAACGGTAGACGCCCGACCAGCCAAGGTATTTCGAGTCACAGACTGGAATGAGTTTAGAAAACTTAGGAAGGAGCGAACAAGTACATTTTCCTCGTTTAGCGAGGCAATAGCCTCACTCATGGCAGACGTAGAGAGGGCAACTAAAGTAGTAGAAACTGACGCGGACGTATCCAGAATGGACCCGCACCTAGCGCATCTGTTAGAGGCCAAATCCTCGATTCTTAAACGATGGAAAACACAAAGACTAAACCGCAGGCTGAGGAAAAAAGTAGCGGAGCTTAACAGGGAGATCGAAAGATACTGCGTGGAGCTCAATAGGCTCCAATGGGACGAGGTCTGCGCGGCAGTAGACGGGTCCATGCGCTCAGGGGGGAAATGGAACCTCCTCAAGCACCTCCTGGATGACGCGCAAACTAAGGGGAACCAAAGGCAATCACTTAGCAAAGTTATACACAGGCACAAACAGCAGGGAGGTACTGAGCAGTCGCTATTGAATGCAATCGCGGATAGATACCTCCCCATTGGACCGACGCACGAAGATTATCCGCTGATCGAGTGCGCGACAGTAGAGGACTTGGACGCGCCCTTCACAGAATCGGAGATCAGGGCGGTGCTCCACAATTTAAATAGCAGATCAGCTCCGGGTCCCGATAAGGTTTCTAACAGGCTATTACGGAACCTGGACGATAAGGCAGTGGAATTACTAACTAAGGAGGTCAACGAGGTATGGGATGCAGGACAGGTGCCCGACGATTGGAAGGCGGCTACGGTAATACTCGTTCCAAAATCCGGAAAACCCTTAGATCTCGATAACATGAGACCGATATCATTAACTTCGTGCATAGGCAAGGTAGCGGAGCACGCAATTTTAAACAGGGTGTCCGGGTACATAGAGCGTCAGGACCTCTTCCCACATAATATGGTAGGTTTCCGGCCCGCTCTATCGACGCAGGACGTTATGCTGATGCTGAAAAAGCAAATCTTTGATAACGGCACTAGGGATGTGAGAGGTATTCTAGCCCTGGATCTAGCTAAGGCGTTTGACACAGTGTTGCATCGGTACATATTGCAGGCCACGGCGGGGATGGGCCTAGGAGTCAAATTCCAGGCCTTTGTCAGGTCCTTTCTCATGAATAGAACAGCTACAATTCAGGTGGAGCAAATACGATCAAATGTGTACGAATTAGGTGCTCGGGGTACACCCCAGGGTTCAGTCATCTCACCCCTGCTGTTCAATATAGTCATGAAAGGTCTTTCAGACAGGCTGAGCGGCCTTCGAGGCATAGGCCACGCACTCTACGCCGATGACATCACAATTTGGTGCCCAAGTGGCTCTCTAGCAGAATTAGAGCAAGCTCTACAGGCGGCCTTGCATGAGACGGAGGCTTATCTAGCGGAGACTGGTCTCAAGCTGTCTCCGAGTAAGTCGGAACTGTTACTTTACCGACCGGCTAGGCAAGGAGTTAGGCATCTCACGCCCCTAAGCCAGCTACCCTTGGAATTATACACGCATAACGGGCAGAAAATTCCCAGAGTTGACTCTGTCAATATCCTGGGCCTGCTTATAGACGCTAGGGGATGTAATGCCAGAACAATTACCCACGTTACAGCCAAGACTGAGAACATGTTAAGATTAATCGCTAGGGTATCCAACCGAAAGAAGGGGTTAGGTGAGGACAACCTTCTTCGGATGTACCACGCATTTCTACTCAGTCATATTAACTATGTTGCGTCAGCTCTCGTATGGACGAAAACGGAAAAGAGCAAGTTAAACACAGTCATGCGCAAGAGCATCAAGAGAGTGCTAGGCTTGCCGATTACCACGAGCTCAGACAGGCTAGACCAACTCGGAATGCACAATACCATAGACGAGATCATAGAGGCGCAGGTCACTGCCCAGGTGGTTAGGCTGTCGTCTACCCAAGCGGGCAGGCGGATCCTGGACGAAGTTGGCATGGCTCCTAGGATAATGGAGGAACGGAGGATACCACTGACCCGGGAAACGAGGGCAACCTACATGGTGGGGCCCTTCCCGCGAAACGTACATCCACAGCATAACGAGGGTAGACGTAAAGCTCGTGCACGTGCCATCTTGAAGAGAGTTAGGGATGACATAGACTCCGCGGTCTTCGTAGATGCGGCGCAGTACGGGAACAGTAGAACATTCGCGTTATCGGTGGTAGACGGGCGCGGAGTGCTTCGCTCATCAGCCTCGGTAAGGGCGGCCACCCCTGGTATAGCCGAACAAATCGCGGTTGCGCTGGCCCTGTGTGACACAGAGCGTTTCTACGTTTACACCGATTCGCGAGACGCAATTAGGGCATTCGAAATGGGTAACCTCGCTCGAGAGGCGGCCTCCATTCTAGAGAAGAGGGCTTGCCCCGGTTCACATTATATTACGTGGTTCCCCGCACACATGGGGACGAACGTTCTTGAGGGCTTCCCAAACCTCAATGAGCTGGCTCACGACCGTGCGCGAGAACTCACGCGCCGCGGCGGTCTGGCGGCTCCGGAGGGGCAGGAAGAGGCTCAGCAGAACGACCCACTTCTCACATTCAATGAAATTACTAAACATTACCAAGTTGGCCGGAGAGTCTACCCTCTTCCTCATCCGAAGCTCAGCAGAGGTCAGTCAGTTACTCTACGAATGTTGCAGACGGGCTCTTTCCCGTCCCGGGGCTTCCTCAGTAAGCTATACTCGGACGTGGACCCTGGCTGTCCCGACTGCAGTGAAACTTTTTGTTCTCTGGCTCACATGCTCTGGCGATGTCCCGCGTTGCCTAACGACGTTCTCTCCAGCGAAGCTGAATGGGAGGAGGCCATCACAAGCACGGTGCTCCAAAAGCAAGCCCAGGCTATCCAGAGGGCCCACGAAAGGGCGGAGCGTCATGGCGTTCTTTCCTCCACGTGGGTGCGGCCAGCGGTTACAACGGCCTCCCGCTTGGGAGTCCTTACGTAGCTCCTCAGGATTAATTAAAGTTCATTGTCTGTCTGTCTGTCTGTCTGTCTGGATAAACCCCTGACCTCATGTGGCTCATACCTGCATTGGGTATGTGGGCAGTGTATATAAAGCGACACGAAGTTCAACATCACCGATGTTCGAGTGCACACACATAAGTCAAGGATTAGAGTTGCGTGAATTTTTGTTCTTTTTTTTTCTGAGCCACATACAGCTTGGATGTACAACTGTCGTATCTATAAGTTTTTCCTGGACTTCATATGGACATAAAATTATAGGTTCTTCCCTTGATAATAACTAATTTATTAATCATTCTTCTTACTGAGTGTCATTAAACAATGGGTACAACATGGAACTGATATACTATGAGGTGGATTAAACACAAAGCCATGTTTATTCATTGCTTTTTTCAAGCGCCAAATTGCAACTTCTCAAACGTAGTTACGTCATATGTAGTTATATGCAAATGCAGTTATGTAGTAAAATCAACAATTAAAAGAGTGAGTGTGAAGGAGACAAAGACAGCGAGTGAAGATATTGTCGCGTAGTGTTCTTGTCGCTACTTGGTCGCCGCCGGAGAGAGACGCGAACACACAGCAGATCCACAGGCTTTCTCCTAATTGAATTTATTTGGCGTAAGTTTCCTAAGTAGACGTTTTACACACTCGTACACTACATACCTCGACAAATCTGAGCAGCACTCGCTGCAACCTATTTGCTTGATGTCTCCGGCGCGACTCTCTCCTGTGTTGCGGTTTCATCCCACCGCTCGCCAACCAGTTGTTGCGACTGGCCTGCTGAATTAGCCGACCAGCGGGTAGCGTAGGCACTTGGGATTCGGGAGACGAGAGCCGAGGCAGACGTTGAGGAAAACTTAAACGACGTTTATTTACATATTTACAAGAGCGTTCTCTTCCGAGTTCTTTCCTCCCTGGTTCTTCTCTGGGTCCCGCGCTTTTTGTTGCCCGGAATTCTCCCCCATTGGCTCCTGGGCGAGGGAGGAGGGAGAGCATGGGAGGTCTCCGTACTTGACCCGCCCATGGCCGTAATTACCAAAAGTCCGGGAAACGACGCCGGAGACGATCACGTCACGCGGCCACGTGCACGTGCGGAGACACACACCGGCTAACAGTTTGTGTGGCCCGACGCTGATAAGGTGGGCCCTCGCCGGACGGATCACTTCCAGATGTGCCGGACGGGGTCGACTCTTCGGTTCGGGAAATGATGTTTTTCCCGGCTGGCCTTCCTTTTGTGCTAACTAAAAACGTTCGCACACACAAGCACACGCGCACGTGCGGCATAAGAACTCATGTCCCCTCGCGGCGCCACACCGTCGCAAGCACACCTGCAGCAGCTTTGTAACACCTGGCTCCTCTGGAAGCGTCCCGAGGTCACCCCAGAGACCAAACGAAAAAAGGACCATTCAGAAGTCCCTGTTGACGACACCCAATCGGGTGTCGCGAATTCAAACAAGTACACCCAATCATGGGCGGTCTTCACCGAGTTTGAACTCGATGACAGCCATCCGCTTAAAGAATAACGATCTAAACTAAACACACACAGGAAACTACCGCGACATCCGTTAGGCTTCCACCGTACAATTCACCCCGAATACCTTTTCGAGAGAGTAGTCCTTAACAGAATCGAGAGACACATCGAGCAAAGCGATCTGCTTCCGGATACAATGTTTGGTTTCCGGAGAGGAGTATCAGCCCAAGACGTCTTCCTTCTGCTGAAAGACGAAGTCCTGAACCCCCCACCAGGAAGTCCGGACAGGATATTGCTCGCACTCGACATCCAAAAATCGTTTGACACTATTTCGCACACCACGATTCTTAAGAGACTTGAGGATGTTGGATGCGGAGAAAGAATATATTGCTACGTGCAAGACTTCTTGGGCAACCGCACCACACAAATTGGAATAGGTTCGACACGCTCGCTTCCATACGACCTACCTGGACAAGGCACCCCTCAAGGCTCGATACTGTCACCGCTCCTTTTTAACGTCGGCCTACGCAAACTGGCACTAGAGCTGGAGGAACAACAAGATCTCGGATGCGCCATATACGCGGACGACATCACGCTATGGGCCATCCGAGGCTCATACGGCGACAGGCAAGACACCCTACAAAGAGCCATTGACGTGGTCGAAACATTCACGAGACAAGCAGGTATGAAATGCGCCCCGGCTAAATCGACATACGTACACATCAGACCCAAGAATACACAAGCGAAGAGAGCACCTGCCATTCAACTCTACCTCGATGGGGAGCCCATCAAGAGGGCGGCAAATATGCGAGTTCTCGGGATGCACGTACAAGAAACGGGCAGCGTCTCCGTCGCGCTCTCCAAGCTCAAGCGTACAGTACGGAGCATCACGGGACTGATTACAAGAATCGCGCGCAGCAAGGAAGGAATGACGGAGTCTGACACACTGCGTTTAGTGCATGCCTTCGTCATTAGTCGCATCACTACGCGCTACCCTTTCAGGCTACGCGCCGCACTGAGACCGACCAGGTGGACAAATTGATCCGAATTGCTTGCAAGGCGACGCTCGGCATTCCGGAAAGCACTAGTACGGAGCGCCTCCGAGACCTAGGGCTGACTAACACTTTCGAAGAGCTTGCCGCAGCCACGATGATCGCACAGCGAGAGCGCCTCAATGCGACGCCGCAGGGACGCTCTCTGTTAAGACGCCTGCACTACCCCGGACGCCACTGTGGGGACGGGACTCAGACTACGATCACAGCTGTACGTGGGTCCTATTCCACGCAACATGCACCCGACATTCCACATAAAACGACGACGAGCCAGGACGACAGCCATGCGAAAGAGGCAAAACGACCCGGACACATATTTCACAGACGCTGGTCTCTACCCCCGCACAACAACACCGACCTCGGCTTTCGTGGCGGTCGCAACAAACAGGTCAAGAACGGTCGCGGCCGCTTCCTTGAGCACCTTGTCCAGCGCCACGGCTGAGGCAGCGGCCATCGCTCTCGCCATCAGAGCCACCGAAGCAAAGGGCCAAACGGCTTATGTATATTAACGGACTCGCAAGAGGCATGTCGATTGTACCTTCCAGGAATTATGCCGACCTGTGTCCTGCGCATCTTGGAACCAAGCCTCTCACAGGATCATGTCATCAACTGGTGTCCGGCACACGCCGGAGTGGACGGCAACGAGCGGGCGGACCGCGTGGCTCGAGGCATGACAGGCCGAGCCGCGGATCACTCCGCCCAAACGGAGCCCTCCACACCCAGTACGCCTCGAGAAATGCTTGAGGCACAGCGACTCGGACGACGAGCGATGGCTCCACCCCATCCGAAGCTCAACAGAGAGCAGGCAAGGGACTGGCGCCTACTACAGACAAACACTTTTCCACACTTGCATAGGCTGCACAGAATGTACCCCGTACATGTACCCGGCAGATACGAAGACAAATGCCCCTGGTGTAACGGCACACCAACACTCCACCACATCACGTGCGGGTGCTCAAGGCGCCCGGCAGACGCCGTGTCGCCTTTAAACACAGTCTCACTCAAAAACTGGTCGTGGGAGGCGCGACTCTCGGAACTGAACTTGGGAAGCCAACTGGCGACCCCAGACCAGGCCCGGCGAGCCGCTAAAGCCAGTGGGGCTCTGGAATAGGGGCTCCACCCAAATGCACCAAAAGATTTCCTGCAGTTATTAAAGTTGTTTCTCTCTCTCTCTCCCCGAATACCTTTAGGCACCCGCTGTGTCCCCTCAATGGGAAACAGCCTCGTAGAAAGATAACGATGTAGCACAACAAAGCCGCAGAACCACTCAAGGACACCGCCGTGAACCTTGCTCCTGGGCAGACCCGCGACAATGCGACGGTCGAAAAGTTAGAAAAAATAACAACATATACGTTTACGCGACAATATGTCTGGAAATGGTGAAAATTAAAATGTAGACAATGCAGTGAATTGTATGCAGAAATGCTACAGGTGCGAGCCACAATAGATGTGATAAATTTGTCCGGATTATCCACGCAACACTCTTTTTTTTTAACGATCGAGGCTTTCTTGGTTCGGACGTACGCCAGACATGCATATAACAAAAAGGTGAAAGCATCAGCTTCGATGCAATTGGTCACATTACCTGTAACCCAGCTCCGTCCACGAGGCTGAATGGCAGCAGGTTCCTCGCAAGCCAAAGAACAAAATCTCTGGATATGCAGCAAGTGTTTCTTATTGCTTGAGCTCTGAGGGCCTTGGCAGCGCCGAGGAAAACTTCGTCATGTCTGTTTTTGTTGGCCTCTTCTTTTCGCTTGCAACTTTGTGGGTTTCGGTGGGATGCCTCTGGATGTTGGTGGTGCTCACCCCAGCTAGCGTAATGTTTTACGCCGGAGCTGCCGAGCGAAAATGGAGTTAGATTCACACCAGAGCGCAGCACAGCGCGCGCTCGCGCACACACACACACACACACACACACACACACACACACACACACACACACACACACACACACACACAATCGGCGATGATTTTTAGTTGCGAAGCGTTTCATAGCTTACCACTTTGACATTATCAATCAGTTAATTAATTAAAAAATAATTAATGTCCTTGCCCTGTCCTGGTCGCCTCGTTCACTTAATATACCAAATTTCTAATGGAAGGGTAAATATGTATGACCAACATTAATGATTGCTCATTACATCAATAGCGTAACATGCGCACCATTTACGTCACGATTAGCAATAACATAATCATGTGTGGCGAATACTTTAGCCCAGCAAATGAAAGTCCGTGCTGCGCGTGCATGATTTAACATTAGTTTTTACAGCCTACCTCGGTCAAGGGATGGCCAAAATGCGTATTCAAAATTGTATATAAATATCTATATATTTATATATAGATATCATAAATATATCAGTATCTGAGGTTTGGTGTGCCAGAATCACAATATGGTCAGGGCTCTGCAAATCTCACTACTTGGGTTCTTGGGCTTCTTCGATGTGCACTGACGTAGTACGTCGCACAGAAAACGGGTCCCTAAACATTTTGCCTCCATTGAAATGACGCCACCGCTGTGGTGGCCGCAACCAACCATGCAACAGGCAGCAGCCAACCGTGCGGTATATATCGTAAATGAGCCTATACTGCATCAGCAGTTCGATGGTGCTTGTCCAACATCAGTCACGACATTGGTGCTTGTCTAACGTCAGTTGTGGTTGTAGTGCGGACTATCCGTTCTCATGGCAATATACATTACATGTGTACTGTTGTGACTCAGCATGCCTTTGTTTATTTTAGCTTTGCACGGCATCGCGGGAAGACGACCGGACGCCACTTATCCGAGAGTACGTCGGTGCGTGCGTGCATGCCTACATTTCGCTTCAGTGATCTAGACTTTAGTCGCCATAGCGCTGTCGAATATTCGTGGTAAGCCCACGTGATATAATATACGCACACAGCTGCTCAGTTTACACAAAACCGCCGATTCGTAACGCTGTGCTCAAAGCAAAACAACGCGGCGTAGGCACTCGCTGACTGAATCACATGACATTGATTCTTACAATGTGTGGAATTTGCCATAATTTTTTTTCTCACATGTAAATTACATTTACCCACAGTATATATAGCGTACACTACAATTTGCTTATCCGCGGCTCCACAGCGGCAGTGTGCAATACGGGCGCAAACGATCTAGAATAAAGGGATTTTCTCTAGTATTCACAATGACACGCCACCAATCCGCACGTCGAGAAGCACTGAAGTGAGCAAAGTGGGAAAAATTGCACTTACTCCCTGAATGGTGTCTCTTCATCGTTGTGCTTCGCAGCTTCCAGACATTAGCGCTGAGTGTGTCCACCAAGTGAAGGACGACAGGACGGCTCCCAACACGTAAACGAAACAAACTGCTTATTGTTTTAGTAGCAGCAGCGGTGCGAGCATACCAACGCCAAACTCCTCCGGGCAGCGAAGGAGTGAACCCCTGCTTGGCAGATTGGTTTTGTGGCCACCGCCGGTGAGGTGAACCCGGGAGACGCTGCGGTGCGCTGTGGCTTATCGCAGTGTATGCAGCGTGCAGCCGTATCACTTCGGACCAAATGATAGTGAAGCGGAGGCTGCGAGGCATTTATGCGCAGTGTGTGTCGCCACAAGTAAAATAAATGAGGAGGGGAAATATCTCAAAGAAGAGTATTAAAAGAAAAATCACCGCATCTATCTTCACTAATGTGAATCATGACGAGTGGCGAAGCACTTGCTGGGTATCGTACCAGTATGTCACCGTACGTCACCCGCGCGTTGCTACTGCGAAGCGAATGTGAAATGAGTGACATAAAGTGTGTGTGTGTGTGTGTGTGTGTGTGTGTGTGTGTGTGTGTGTGTGCGTGTGTGCGTGTGTGTGTGTGTGTGTGTGTGTGTGTGTGTGTGTGTGTGTGTGTGTGTGTGTGTGTGTGTGTGTGTGTGTGTGTGTGTGTGTGTGTGTGTGTGTGTGTGTGTGTGTGCAAATGTATTTATTCGGTTCCTCCTCTTTAATGCTGTTGTATTCTGCTTAATGCTCTTGTTACAATTTGTATATCGTCTTGAATTTTGGATTCACATACACACACGTTTGCTGTGTCGTCGACTCTCTCGCTGTCACGATATATATATAGAGCCGACGACACAGCTGCGAACGGGCTTGCTTTACCGTGGCCACGACGACGGCGTTAGACGTCGACAGCCCGGGCGCATTAGCAGAAGCTCGTTAGAATCGCTTCTGACACGACAATCCTACATATACACTGTCTGGGTGCACTGCCTCCAGGATGGTCCCACCGTGACGGACAGACGCACAACGTATAGTACAAGCCTCGACCCTATAAGGTGCTTCACTCCTAAAACAATTATCTGAAGAAAAAAACAAAAAACAGAAAGTGCAGAACTACTGCTGTCCAATCTTTCCTTTTTTGCCATCTTTCACGTATACGAGATCGCTAAAGTGTTTCCAGACCTCACTGCTCCTGCCGCCTTTCCGATTGAATGATATCCTGAATAAGCTCACTGGCCCCTTAGGTATATCCGAAGAATCCATTACACGTTGCTGTCTAACATAGATCTTCCAAATAACGAATTTGACAGGAAATGGTTGAATGCTGTAACGCTGTCACGCGCTTACATCTTCAGAATTTCACCACTCAGAGGGGCTTAGAGAAATGAGACTGCGCCGAGGGGGGAGGAACGACAACTTCAAGTGGAGCGCCAAGCAGTATATTGTCCGACTGCTCCTCAGTGACCAGACTCTAGGTGATGACTGGAAAACGACTATGTGCCAGCAAAGGTTCGAGAGAGTAGGTCGGCCTAACTGACAGTATTGGCGGTAATAGAGACACCTACAGCCTCCCCCCATCTTAAGTCTTTTTTTAAACACACCATTTTATCTTTAAGACGTAACAAATCCACTATTTGTGGCGCTTCATACCTTTTCGATTCCTGTAGATACCCTGGGCCCCCCCCCGGTAACATGTTACTTTTTTCAGTGAAATAGTGACGTACTCTTTACTATTTCGGAAGAGTACCGATCAATGTATAGCCAACAGCAAAAATTTGCGGAATCCTAAACTTCGGAAAAGCTATATTACCGCTTAGCCTCGCAACATAGCCTCGAATTAAAAGTTTCAGTAGGTAGATGTTTTTGCGATGTACAGGCTGTAACAGTTAATTCTTTAATTCGAGCCCCGCCACGGTGGTCTAGTGGCTAAGGTACTCGGCTGCTGATCCGAGGGTCGCGGGATCGAATCCCGGCCGCGGCGGCTGCATTTCTATGGAGGCGAAATGTTGAGGCCCGTGTGCTGTGCGATGTCAGTGCACGTTAAAGAACCCCAGGTGGCCGAAATTTCCGGAGACCTCCACTACGGCGTCTCTCATAATCAGAACTGGTTTTGGGACGTAAAACCCCACAAAACAAACAATCCTTAATTCGAAGTTATGTTTAGAGGCTAAGCGGAAATATAGATTCTTCTGAAGTTTCGGATCCCGCAAACTTTTGCTGTTGACTGTACATACGCTAATATTTCTCATTAACGTGAGACCTCACGTTGCTCGCTCTTTTTAATTTCCTATTATCCCCGCCTTCCCCTTTTTCAGAAACGAAAAAGCGTAGAGCGTCGGAGGTATAACGTTGCAAATAAGCAAAATGCACTGGTACTCTCGAAGATCGTTTTCGCGGCTCTCATGCGTGCCAAAAAACGACCACTTGGAAAGATGCCTGTTGCAACCAATTGCACGTATATACTGACACTCAAGTATTCCCACAAAACATCTTCGTAAGTGCATATTCCCCAGCTATACAGCAGCGATCACATAGTATGCATTTGAGTGCTCATTGGACACCCTGTACAACGCGCACACGAACTGGGCACTCATTTTGAAATTTGATTTTGTGTTTAATGTCACATGGAGAAAATAGCTTCACCGTGTGATACAGAGTTTGAAGCCATCACAAGTAACTGCACAAGCAATTCTATAGACTACCAGTGTGTGCATATCTGCAAAGTGGTCTCGTTAAATCAGTACTTTGGGCTAACAGTTTTGTGTGAAATAGAAATGTTATCCTTCTAAGATATTGCTACTTTACGTGGGTTCGTGCAGCGAAGGTACACTTTTTTTTCTGTAATGCGTTACGCGTTACCCAATTTTCTTCTTATGTATACGTATTTAGGTGTTATTATTATTATTATTATTATTATTATTATTATTATTATTATTATTATTATTATTATTATTATTTGGCATGTAAACATGTACGCACAAGGACAGGAGGGAAACAGAGCAGGCCGATAACTGCCACCGAGAGGGGCATACGCCTGCCTACTCTTTTGGGAGAAGGAAGGGGGGGAGGTGGAGAGGGGAAAGAAATAGAAAGTAATAACATACAAATACACAGACAAAACACAAGAAAAAAAATTATGTCTATAAATGAAACGCCAGGCCAGTAGCGTCCAGAAACGTCAATAACTCTCGATGGGTCTGGTCCCACCGAGAAGCACTCCCCTTGGGGAACAGGTAATCGTCAACGGTGGCGCACTGCACACCAAGACGTCTATACTCCTTAATTAGCACTGTGCGCTGCGAAACGTATGCGGGGCACTCTAAAATAAGATGTCCAAGTATCTCACAGGATCCACAGGATGAGCATGATGGACTGTCCACACGGCCTTGACGGTGTAAGCGTTCGCGCACCAGCACGGAACCAACCCTCAACTTATAGCAATGCTCTTGCTCGACGGGACAAGCCCACGAACAAGGAACACGCCCACGAACAAGGGGAGGGAGCGATACGCTTGCAACACGCTGGTCTGGGTGCTGCCGTAGTAGGCAGACGAGCGTTGCCAATCTTACACAAAAAGACAGGACAGTCACAGTCGTTGTGGGCGCAATAGAGGCGAGGCGATCAGCCTCTTAGTTTTCATGAGCAATACCCATGTACGACGGTATCCATTGTGCCATGAGGGACACGCCGCGTCCAGTAATTTTTCTGGCAGTAATTTCCAGCTTAAAAGTGGGGTATCGGCATGGCTTCTCAACAGTCTCTGGGGAAAGCACTGGAGTCGGTGAGGATCACGACCTTCGATGCGCTTAATTCTTGTGGTACGTACTTTAGAGCAACATCAATCGCTGTCAGCTCTGCAGTTGTTGAGGAGGTTGGATGTGGTATTCTATAGACCCGTCTGACGTCACTCGACGGGCATATATTTAAACGTGGGGTGTATAACGCGTTCCTCCTTTTCTAGTCCACCAATTAGCGTATTTATACTTCCTTTCGGTAACGCTCACAACCCCGCTATCGGCCGCCAGCCATTTCGGCGGGAAGTGGGCACTGGACGTCCGCCCGGCTTCGATTCAGATCATTCTACCGATTTCCAGCATGATGCAATGGCAACGTGTAGGTTCAACAGGTGAGGCTGACGCGTCGTATCTGTCTTTCAAACGATATTGCCCTTCTGATAATGATTTGTGGGGTTTAACGTTCCAAAACCAGCTCTGATTAGTAGGGACGCCGTAGTGGAGGTCTCCGGAAATTTCGACCACCTGGGGTTCTTTAACGTGCACTGACGTCGCACAGCACACGGGCCTCAACATTTCGCCTCCATC
The DNA here is from genome assembly GCA_013339685.2 of Hyalomma asiaticum. Classification (NCBI taxonomy): domain Eukaryota; kingdom Metazoa; phylum Arthropoda; class Arachnida; order Ixodida; family Ixodidae; genus Hyalomma; species Hyalomma asiaticum. The sequence goes on from CM023481.1 coordinate 302,735,310, forward strand.
GAAATGCAGCCGCCATGGCCTAAACAAAAAGCATGTAATGAATACAAATGTTAAGTACGCGAAATTCAGCTCAACATGTCATCACAATGGGGACTTGTTACAGCGGAAACAACTGACTGAAAATTTCGTTACCCCCGCGGTCTCTGGAAGAGCAGTGGTCACTTTCCCATCGACAGACAGCGAGGAGAGAACGCTTCTTTGTTCTTATTTGTCACAAGGCGTCTGCTTCGTGCCAAACAACGTGCAGCCACAAAGACGACTTTGTGCACAAACAGTCGAGCGCCTGCGCCAGTGATAATCCCGTGTGAACGCAGTCAACCTTCTACTCCTTACCGAGTGCATGCCGCCAGTCCGACGCCTTTGGTTTCGTTCGAGATGGACGGCTGACAGGCAACTGTTTCAAACAACGCGTACGGAATGCGACGTGGTCTCAAGCAACGCTGCCTCCAAAACAGGGAAGTTGCGTCTCTTTGTTTTCGACAGACGTCGCTGCTCTGCGCGAAAGCAGCAAGCAAGAGCGGCGTCTGTCGCTGGTAACCATCCGACTCTTTCGCTGTATGCATACAGCGAAAGAGTCGGAGAGGTGGAAGGCTTCTTTTATTTGTGTATTTGCTTGTGTCCGCCATGGTGGTCTAGTGGTGATGGTGCTCAGCTACTAATCCGAAAAACGCGGGTTCGATCCCGGCCGCAGCGGTCCGCAAGAGAGCCAGGGGCTCTGCGTTGTCATTGCCAGCACGTTAAACTTTAAACCACAGGTGGTCCAAATCTCCGGAGCCCTTCTTTATACGGCATTTCTCCCCTTTCTGTCTCTTTCATTTTCTTTTGCCCCCAGGCACCCACCAGCTTTTCTAATGGGAAGAGAGATACCCTCACCTGGCGCTCGGTGCATAGGTAATCTCCAGTCTCGTGAAGGTGGCCTCTCCTTTCCACTCTATTCTTTCGCTCCCTTTCCCCTGTGAGTGTTTCTGTTGAGGTGTGTTATTACTAAGAATCTCTCATCAGTCGAGAGACAGCTACCGTGCGCTCAGAACCTGTCCGAACCGAATTAGTGCCCCAACGCACGAAGTTAAACAGAACTACTGGATGTTGCGATGCGAACCGTCCAGCTACTTGCGGAGAGGTGTTTGGCTGTCGAACTCCTCTGATCTCGATCTTATGGACTTCGTTGTTCGGGGATCCAGGAGAAAAAGTATGCTCTTTTAAACACAAATGCATTGAATCCCTCAGACATGTCTTAGAGAGTGCACGGGTGGAAATTGCTAACAGACACTACAGCTACCGTAAAAATTCTTAAGAATAATCTCTAGGCTTGCATAAGATTACAAGAAAAATATTTTGAAACTGAAATTTCAATTTTTATTCAGAATGCTTGCTTTAACATCCCAAACCACGATATGGTTATGAGAGACGCCGTAGTGGAGGGCTCTGGAAATTTCGACCACCTGTGGTTCTTTAACGTGCTCTGACATCGCATAGTATATGAGCCTCAGCATTTCGCCTCCATTGAAATGCAGCCGCCGCGGCTGGGATTCGATCCCTCAGCCTTCGGATCAGTAGCTGAGTGCCATAGCTGCTAGACCGCCGTGATCGGGCACTTATGACCTGTTCAATAAAATGAAGCGTGACTTGACTCATTCATTCAAAGAGGTCATGGTTGTTGTTTTCTTTTTGTTTTTTTCGTGTTGTAGCATTTGACGGGCATCGTGTGAACTGTTATCAAGAAAGAGCAGTACTGTGCTTTTTTGTGCAGTGCTTAATGCCTGTGCATCTCGAGCAAGTATGCGTAGTAGCTCACAAGTTGGCAGCCAAAAGCAGTCCTGAGGCTCAGTGAGCTTGAACCTACGGTGACTTCCAAAGCTATACATGTCATGTGACTTATTCATCCACAATCATAATCCAAAATTTTATTTAGCAAGATTCACAAATGCAAGAGTGACAAGTACAAAGATTATTTGGACATGCAACAAAGTGCCCGAAATGCACTACTTCCTCTCCCCACCTCATCATTACTGAAAATGTCAGACGTTATGTCTCCCCTTGCATAAATGAAGTGCATGCCCCACTTATGATTTCATCAATCTTAGATATCTCACCTTGTTCTCTGGAAAACGGAAGGGGATCTTCAGTATTTCCTTTGCCTTGATCAAGGTTTGCATGGCCATAAAAATGTTTTGATAGACAAGCTTGATGAAACATTTCTTGTCTTCATCCGTATATCCATTACCATGAATAATTCGCACTTGCTTGACAAAGGTGCTTTTTCCAGACTCGCCTGTGCCTGCATACAAGGCAGGCATGCACAAGCTCAATAGAAAATTGTCAAAGCATTCTAAAGAGCAACCACTGATCTATAGAACACAAAGAAATGCAACACGCTCTGTCTTAAAGGGTCCCTGAAACGTTTTTTTGACATTGCGTCACTGATTAGGCAACACAATTGCGAAATCATTCACACCATAAATAAAGCGAAGCACAATGCGCTAAGGCAGCTATGGGCTTATTTCTGTCGCCTTCCTCCTTACCACTGCTGTTCCTCCTCAACTCGATCTGCTGCGGAGTGCGCGCTAGCGACGACAGCGCCTCCCGCGTCAGCCGCTCTGCCGAGCCTCCCGTAGTGACATAGCGCCCCGATATCCTCACTGAGGTCGCCCGCCTCGGCAGTGCTAGCCCTCTGTAATAGAGCGCCGGCGACTCGTGTGTACGCCGCCAGATGCCACGACGATACCGTTAGCTGAAACGAAGGAGTACGTTGTAGAAGCACGTTGTTCGCAGCTAGGTTTTGAAAATTACGTGCACGTCACTGGTTCGGGGCCAATCAGCGACCTCTCATTCGATCGGTCGATGGCGGGGGCGTTTGAAAACGCCTTTTGGCGAGCCGCTGAGATCTTTTGCGATGCACGTGTTGAAAACATTATTGTAAATTCCACACTTTACGCACAGCGCTGAAATCTGCCCTCAAATGATCCTAATGACTCGCTCTACTGGATCACCATGTTTGCACAAAATCGTCAAAACCGTTTCAGGGTCCCTTTAACTTTCCCTAATTAGGACTTCTCATCAAGCATACATGCAACAGTTTTACAAGTGTGATTATACACAAAGTATCCAATATAGCATTTGACGATAATCTAGTCTACGCTGGCAACTTGTTTTTGTTGTGAATGTGGGCAGCGCGCTGCAGTATATGTGCATAATGTGACATCACGTTGGCATTTTCTTTACTGCTTCTCAAACTTCCATCTGCCTAAAGGGTCCCTAAAGATAACTAATATATTTCACCTGTTTTTGATTGGTTTCTGGGGTTTTACGTCCCAAAACCAGCTACGATTATGAGAGACGCCATAGTGGTGGTCTCCAGAAATTTTGACCACCTGGGGTTGCACTGACATCGCACAGCACACGGGCCTCAACATTTCGCCTCCATCGAAATGCAGCCGCCGCGGCCGGGATTCGATCCCGCGACCCTCGGATCAGCAGCCGAGTATAGCCACTAGACTACTGTGGCGGGGCTCACCTGTTTTTAGTAAAGTGCCCTCACACATTAGCAGAAACGGGGCTGTTGTACGTTTGGTAAGCTGGAAAAGCCCCCTCCCCCCCTCCCCCCCCCCCAAAAATAAAAAAAAGAAGTGGGTGGGAACGTTGCCTTGAAGTTACCATACAAGGCCTTGATAACTTCAAAGCTCTCAACAGATCAGAGCAGGCCCTATGCATTTTCTAAATAGTAAAAATGTGTTACACTGTGTTACAAACACGCTAGAAAAACAAGCTAGAAATTTTTCATTGCAAAGTTTCATGAACCCCCATTGAGCAAAAGACAACCAAAACGTCATAAAATGCATTGAAGGCTGTGACATGACAATAACGCGTGGGCACTGTAGCTACCCATGTGGAATTCGAGAAACGGAGCTTTTTAACCCATAATTTTAACCCAACATGATTGCAAGGTTACAACACTATTTTTGCCTTAATATAAATATAAAACAGCACAGTTTTAAAGGAATAATCCGTCAGTCTCAACTGACTTGATGTTTAATTTTAGGGTCATGTAATATACAGCAGGACTTTTAATACATACCTAAGTAAGCCATAGTTCCGGTTAATGTGAACAGTGTGTGAACATGCAGTCAATTTCCTGCTAACGAAATGAAGAAGTATGCTGGACACAAACTGCTAACTGGGTTCACCTGGACTTCAGCAGCCACCACTAATGCCTGTTACCAAAGCCAACTAGAGACTGATCAGCAGCTTGGAACAGGTTGGTGAGTATCTACGTGTAGTCTTTCATTTTACATGCCAGACCCACACGTTTCATTATGAGACGCACCATAGTGGGTCACTGCGATTAATTAAAACCACCTAGGGTTCTTCAACGCACACCTAAAACGTAATTACAAAGCTGTACCTGTATTTCACCCGCGTTGTATAAATGCGGCTCCGGTACCAGGAAGTGAACCTCCATCCTCCCACTTTATGTCAATGAAAAACAAATGGTGTTTTTTTTTTTGTTAGAGAACAGCTACAACATCAGAAATGACATAGGAAATTGCAGGGCTGGCAAGTCAATCTCTGAGGAGTTTTGGCTATATGTCTCTTAGTCATAAACTTAGTTGATGCGTCACAGATCATACTTCGCAGGTTTCAACAGCCACTAAAAATGGGCATATTTGCTGATTCTAAGTCAGCCCTGCGGTGTATGTTAACCATGCTATGTCGCTGGACACATAACCAGCTAGCACTGCAAATCAGACAAAATCTATCATCACTTAACAGAATAAGGGCATGATGTTACATTTCAGTGGGTTCCAGGCAACTGCAGCATCATGGGCAATGAATATGCCGATGCTGCTGCTAAGAATGCACACGAAAATAACGCGCAGGATGTCATTCCACTTTCGAGAACGGACGCAGCGAAAATGATCCTTCACTCGCACGCGCTGTCGCAGAATCAACGTGGAAACGCCTGGTTATCAACACACCCGCCTTCACCGCCTAGATCTGCAGTGAGTCTCTGACTTCCTATCATGACATCACTCAGCATTATCGCCTCGCTCGCCAAACTAAATCTCTCCAGCATTCCAAACTCACAAAATCTCAAGAAATCGTGTGGCGCCGCCTCCACACGCATTCTTTCTCACGCCCACAAAATTATTCAGTCGCATGTACCCCTAACTATTTAGGCCGCGCTGCTTACAGTGCGGGTCCGTTGCCACACTTGCACACACTCTTGGACTGCCGCAAGGACCCACCCCCCCCCACGGAGAAAGAAGTATTCCCCACCCGATCTCCTGACCACTCCCTCGCCTGGAGCGTGGGACACCGTTCTCCGCGACTCAAGCCTGGAGAAGCAACTCCAGGCCATCAGACAAGCAGAGGAGGTGGCGGCGAGGCACCGCCTGACTGCTATACCTCCGTGAAACTTTTTTTTTTTTTTTGCTAAAATAAAGTTGATTCTCTCTCTCTGTCACACGTACCGAACAAGACTTCCACTATCCAAGGCGACCGTTCTCTGCCGCCTCTTGCTTGGAGTGTGTTTTACAAAGAAGTTTTCTTGCCGCATCAGAATGGCAGACAGTGCTGCCTGCAACTAAACACACCAGCTAAGCTGGTGTGCTTTCTTTCGCCCACTGTAATTCCTTTCCACTTGTGTCATAATACTACACCACAGCTAAAAACTACAAATAACTTCGCCTTTGCCTTGTCTCATTGTCTGTGGGATTCATGAGGTAGGGTCTAAGAAACGAGCCCTCGATCTTTTCCCCTTTCGTTATTTCATAGCGTGTCTCAATACGGCAGACATGATGCCTTCAGGTAGCATGCGAGGGTTTATTCGTCAGCCATCTGGCAATAAGATCACATACGAGGCGCCGTATGTCAAAAAGAGTGTTCCACACTCGCCGCCGTGGCTGCGAGTGGTGCTGGCTAACACTCCCAGGAGTAAATGTATAGAAATACCTATAAAGTGGATGATGGAACGACCCCGCCGT